>JAKSZT010023139.1:0-11994 GCA_026826555.1 Tolypeutes matacus | reverse complement strand
GCTTTCTATGTATAGGATCATGTCATCTGCAAATAATGAAATTTTTACTTCTTCTTTTCCAATCTGGATGCCTTTTATGTCCTTTTCTTGTCTCAGTGCTCATGCAAGTACTTCTAAGACAATGTTAAATAGGAGTGGTGATAGTGGGCATCCTTGTCTTCTTCCCGATCTCAGAGGGAAGGCCTTTAGAATTTCACCTTTAAAATGATGTTAGCTTTGGGTTTTTCATATATACCCTTTATCATTTTCAGAAAGTTTCCATCTATTCCTATCTTTTGTAGTGTTTTTATGAGGAAAGAGTGCTGTATTTTGTCGGATGCTTTTTCTGCATCTGTAGAGATGATCATGTGATTTTTTTCTGTCAGTTTGTTTATGTGGTGTATTACATTGATTGATTTTCTTATATTGAACCATCCTTGCATACCTGGGATGAAAC
Source organism: Tolypeutes matacus (assembly GCA_026826555.1). NCBI lineage: Eukaryota > Metazoa > Chordata > Mammalia > Cingulata > Chlamyphoridae > Tolypeutes > Tolypeutes matacus. The sequence goes on along the minus strand of JAKSZT010023139.1, from coordinate 11,558 downwards.
CCACTTGGTCATGGTGTATAAACCTTTTGATATGTTGTTGAATGCGATTAGCAAGTATTTTGTTAAGGATTTAGCATCTAGGTTCATTAGAGAAATTGGTCTGTAATATTCCTTTCTTGTGGTATCTTTATTTGGTTTTGGTATTAGGGTAATGTTGACATCAGAGAATGAGTTAGGTATTATTCCTTCTACTTCTAATTTTTGGAAGAACTTAAGTAGAATTGGTGTTAGCTCTTTCCGGAATATTTGGTAGAATTCAGCTGTGAAGCCATCTGGTCCTGGACTCTTCTTAGTTGGGAGGTTTTTAATGACTGAGTCTATCTCTTTACTTTTAATTGGACTGTTGAGTTCATCTATTTCTTCTTTCATCAATGTCGGCTGTTTGTGGGTTTCTAGAAACTTGTCCATTTCCTCTAAATTGTCATTCTTCTTGGCATATAATTTTTCAAAGTATCCTCTTATGATACTCTTTATTTCTGTGGGGTCAGTAGTGATATCACCTTGCTCATTCCTTATTTTATGTATTTGCATCTCTTATCTCATTTTCTTTGTTAGTCTGGCTAAGGGTTTGTCAATTTTGTTGATATTCTCGAAGAACCAGCTTTTGGTTTTGTTTATTGTTTCCAGTGCTTTCTTATTCTCTATTTCATTTAGTTCTCCTCTAATCTTGGTTATTTCCTGTTTTCTACTTCCTTTAGGTTTAGTTTGTTGTTGTTTTTCCAATTCCTCCAAGTTTGCAGTTCGGTCTTCAATTTTAGCTCTTTCTTATTTTTTAATATATGTATTTATGGCTATGAACTTCCCTCTCAGGACAGCTTTCGCTGAATCCCATAGGTTTTGATATATTGTATTGTCGTTTTCATTAGTTTCAAGGTAGTTACTGATTTCTTTTGAAATTTCCTCTTGGACCCACTTTTTTTCAAAGAGTGTGTTGTTAAACTTCCTTATCCTTGTGCCTAACCTGTTTCTCTGGCCCTTTTTGATTTCTAACTTCATTCCGTTTTGGTCAGAGAAATTACTTTGTATAATCTCTATCTTTCTGAATTCATTGAGTGTTGTTTTGTGGCCTAGCATGTGGTCTATTTTGGAGTATGTTCCATGTGCACTGGAGAAGAATGTAAATCCCGCTGTATTTGGGTGTAGTGTTCTGTATATGTCTATTAAGTTGAAATCTTCTAATGTATTGTTGAGTTACTTAGTTTCTTTACTGATTCTCTGCCTAGATGTTCTGTCTAATGATGATAGTGGTGTGTTGAAGTCCCCTGCTATAATTGTAGAGGAATTTATTTCTCCTCTTAGTTTTTCCAGAGTTTGCCGCACGTATTTTGAGGCACCTCGATTAGGTGCGTAAATGTTGATGATTGTTTTCTCTTCTTGAGAGATTACTCCTTTTACTAACATGTAGTGTCCATCTTTGTCTCTTACAATAGTTTTGCATTTAAAGTCTATTTTGTCTGTTATTAGAATAGCTACTCCTGCCCTTTTTTGGCTATTGTTAGCGTGTAAAATGGTTTTCCAGCCATTCACTTTAAGACTCCTTGAATCCCTGGGCCGAAGGTGGGTTTCTTGTAGACAGCATATAGATAGATCATATTTTCTTATCCATTCTGCCAATCTGTGTCTTTTGTTTGGTGAGTTTAATACATTAACATTCAGTGTTATTACTCGTAATGAATTTCTTACTTCAGTCATTTTTTCTTTGGGTTAATGTATGCCATATGTTGTTTTGTTTGTCTTTTTGAGTTTTCAGTTGTTTTTAAACTCTCCTCCAACTCTCTCTCCTTTGTTTTTTCCTTTCAACTTGTAGAGATTCCTTTAGTATTTCTTGAAGTGCTGGTTTCTTCTTGACATACTCTCTTAATTGCTGTTTATCTGTGAATATTTTGGATTCTCCATCATTTTTGAATGCCAATTTTGCTGGATAGAGAATTCATGGCTGGAAGTTTTTTCTTTTAGTGTTTTGACTATGTCATACCACTGTCTTCTTGCCTACATGGTCTCAGCTGAGAAATAAGCACTTAATCTTATTGTGCTTCCCTTGTATGTGATGGTTCTCTTTTCTCTTGCTGCCTTGAGTATTTTCTCTTTGTCTTGAGCATTGGACAATTTGACAAGTATATGTCTTGGAGTTGGCCTGTTGGGATTTATACTATTAGGGGTGTGCTGTGCTTCCTGGATCTGCACATCCATCTCTCTCAATAGAGTTGGGAAGTTTTCAGCCATAACTTCCTTCAACACTCCTTCTGTTCCCTTTCCCTTCCCTTCTCCTTCTGGGATGCCCATAATGCGTATGTCTGTGCATCTTGCATTATCGGTTAATTCCCTGAGACCATACTGGATTTTTTCTATCTTTTTGTCTATCTTTTCTACAATCTCTTTGATTTCAACTGTATTGTCTTCCATATCACTAATTCTTTCCTCTGCCTGTTCAATTCTGCTGCCATGTGAGTCCAGCGTCTTTTTCATTTCTTGACTTGTGTCTTTGTTCGCCATCATATCCTTTACCTTTTTAGGTATGTTATCTATTTCTTCAGTATGTTCTCCCAGTGTCTTCTTTATATCCTTAATCTCTTCCTTCAGTTCTTTAAGTTGGTCCATGATATTTGTTTGGATAGCTTTGATTAGTTGTTCAATGTACTGCATTGCTTCCTGGTTTTTATTTTGTGCACTGGACTGGTCCATGTTTTCCAGTTTCTCAGAGTCATTTGTATTTTTCTGTTGCCCTCTGGTCATCGTATTATCTTGATGGGTTTGTTCAGTTGATTAGCTTTTCTCTATGCTCTAGAATTTTATTTAGCTGTTGGTTCTGCATGTGAGTTATGTTTTCTCTTTGGCAGTTTTTCTTCTTATTTTATTTCCTTGCTTCTTTCTATGTTCCCTTGAAGGCAAAAGGTTAGGGCCAGAGGAATCAAAAGATGTAAAGAAGGCAGAACGATAATAGAAATATTGATAAAAGTTAGAAGAAGGGCAAAATGAGACTTAATGAGATGAATTTTTAACTTGTGTAGGCTGTGTAGAGTACTAGGAAAATATATGGAGTTTCTACAATGGACTAGGTAAACAAATGGAGGAATATATATAAATCATGATTTAGAAGGCTAGAATTATGAGGAGGGAGTGAAATAGTAGAGAAAGGTCTGAAAGGAAAAAGTTAATACTAATAAAAATAAAAGAAAAAAGAAGAAGAATAAAACAAAATAGATGGGATAGAAATTGACACCCTTAATTTGTGGGCCTATGAAAAAATGTTGTCTCTAAGAGCCACAACAGAAAACAGAAGGCAGAAAGATGCAGGAAGGATAAGCGATAGTTTGTAATACAGAATCAATATATACAGAGAGTGGGAAATTACTGAATAAGAAGCCCAGCAAAGAAGCGACCAGCTGGCAGCACCTATTTAAAAAAAAAATAGAAGGAAAAAGGAAGGAGGGGGGAGGAAAACAGGAATAATAGCAATAGACCAGAAAGTAACAGAGAGAAACCAAAGATCCACACAGTCAAGTAGTCAGACAGAGCTAAGGGGGGTCAATGATTCCCCTAGGGTCCACGTGGATCCTTCCTGCCTACTTGTGCTTATCAATGAATTTCCCCACAGGGTTCTATATGCAGGTCCTGAAGCAGCTTTTAGCCATTAAACTAAATTAAAAAGAATTTACTTTTCATTTGTTGAGGTGACCTCACTTTTTTTTTTTTTTTTTTTAGCCAAATGCAGGACCCAAAATAATTCCTCCTCTAGACCAACCCCCTTACAGAAGGGACCCTAGCTGGGCCCATGGAAATTAGTCAAGCACGTCCCACTTTCTGGACTGCCCAGGTTAGCTGAAGCTCTGATGTTAGTCAGTGAGGAGTGCTAAAGACGGCGGATTCCACCCCTTCTGGCGCCGAGCTCCAGCGTCACCGGGCTGCTCAGTAAATCAGTTTGAGAGCAGATTCGCGTCTGCTCTCAGCCTAATGCTGCTTCAGGTCGGCTTATCTGCTCCCCAAAGCTATGGGGCAGTGCAGGCAGCCAGTTCAATGTCTAAAAATATAAAATACCCTTCCCTGTCTTCCAACCGAACCCTCCCTTTTTGGGGAAGTGTCCCTTCCTCCTGGCTCCTCAGAGGCCTTATCCCTGGGTGGCTAAGGAAATCAGCTGCGTTTCCCAACCAAAATCACCCCTCCGGTTCACCGGGTGCTGATTAGCTCGTTTGTTCTTTTCACACAAGGTCCAAGGGGCGCCAGGCAGCCAGATTCCCAGAAAATAAAACTTTTTCGCCCGCCCGTGGCTCCAAATGGCCATTTTATTTTTTTTCCCCTAACCACGGGGCTCAGCCGCCTGTGCCAACCTCCACTGGCAGCCTCAAAACTCACGATTCTCCACCGTTCGGTCCACGCCGCCGATCCGCGCAGATAGATGTCCCAAGCTTCTCACTCCACGCGTGCACAGCACAGACCGGGCAGGACCCCGTCCACAATCCGCCTTGCTCTGGGAGCTTGCAGTGTGCGCCCTCCTACACTAATACCATCTTGGCCCTGTAATTGCATTTTTAATTAGTCATTTCAAGAAAATCATGAATTAAAGCATACAGATTTACCTGAGAAATGAGGAAACAATTTTATCTTCTGTAATATGAATATTTCTTTTGGACAATTGCAGGGACTTTACAAAATCTGTGATCTTTCTTCATTCTTTCTGAATAAATTTCAAGGAGTCACTTCTCTGGGAATTTCATATTGACCCATAATTGGAATAATTGTGCTTCTAGATTCTTATAAACATGGCTATTATTTAGGATAAACAGGTATTTGTCATACTCTTAGGAGGCCTGGGAACCTGATGATTTCACCATCTAGAGGAACGAGTTTTCTTTCAACTCCTGATTGATGAAGAATTTTTCCCTATACTCTTGAGATTAAATTTATAATAGTGCTTATTAGCATAGTTCTTTGTTGTTGTTAAACTTAACAACAGAGAAGTATTCCAAGCATTTCATAGTTACTGTTGATCAATATTTTCAATTTTATGCCACATGATAAATATAATTTATTAACATTATAATATATCCATAAAATCCATGCAGGTCCAATAAAACTATATTTTGAGGGTTTAGAATAGCATTATGGCATCAAAAAGTAAAACAGACCAAAATTTACCAGTAGTTACTAAACTAAAGAAAACTAGGATTCATTTTAGAATGAATTATGATAAGAAAGCAAAAAAAAATTGTTTGTGGCATATAATGAGAGACTTACCAAAAATGCTTGTGTCACATGGTATATCACAATAATGTTAGGAACCCCTCAGAGTGTGAGATACTACCTTGAAAAGCAAGTTGTAGGAAAGTAGCCCATTGGTCATTATTCTGAAAATGCTTATTTATTGCTGTCAATCAGGTATCAGAGTAAGGGAGAGGCTAGAGGCACTAAGGAAAGTCTTAGAAATGAAGTCTCAAAAATAAAAGTCTCCACATACCTTATCCCCACAGATATGAAAGTCATGATGAGTAGAGAAAAGAAGTCAAATCTATGAAAGCAAAAATCACCCTTGATTTAGTACAGAAAAGTCTTGGCTTAACCTGAGTCAGGATGCCTCAGAAAGGGTTTCACAAAGCCCAAGCAGATCTTTACCAATATTCATAATCATTCCATGTTCTTAGTTTTTATATGTGCATTTTGGGCGAAAAAGCAAATATCTAAAGGATTGCTCAGTTTCTTAGAGGTTGCAAAAATTCCCTGATAAGGCAAGAATATTCAGAGTGAAACAATGTACATAGAAGAACTTGGCAGGTTTGCAATCTGGAGATGACCATGAGGGTAAATGATGACCAGACATGTAATAGAGCCATACTAATATTTTCACAAAATATAGCACTCAGAAGATGGTAATGGTAAGAAAAATAAATACGAAAATATATTACCTGAGGTTCCTTGAAATATGGCAGAACATAATTTAATATAATTTGTATAAATCATCTGTTCTCATGTTTTTGGGTTCAGGGACTATTTGCACTCAAGAAATGTTTGAAATTCCTAAATAATTTATAATTCTGTTGCTTGTATCTGTGGAAAATTACCATATTAAACATTAAAACTAATATGTGTATAAAATTATTTATATTACTCCAAAGAATATATCATCATATATTTTAATACATTTTAAAAATGTTTCCCAAAATTAGAATAAATTTTTGGGAAAAAGAAATGATTTATCATTTTAAAATTCTATATATTTCTTGCTTATTGGGAAATAGCTAAATTATCATATATGTTCATTCATTTTGTTGCAATATATTGGTTTAGTCAAGTCTGAAGAACATATTGTCTTACAGAGATATATAATTAGAAAAGATAAGAAATACTTATTCAGAGTTTTAAGATGCTTCTTAATATTTTTCTATAATAAAAATATTCTAAACTGCATATCAGCAAGTGGCGATTTCTTCAAGAATAGTTCAAATTTGTAATAAAATTTTTTATTCAGTTATATTTAAATCCATGCTCAATTTAGCAATTTAAATTTTTTTTCTAAACATTTTATTACATAATAAAGATAGTTATATAAAGATGAATACAAAAACATAATTTGAACTCTTTTCTCCAATTTAAAATATTCAAGGGCATGGGGCCAAGATGGCGTTAGTGTAGGAGGGCACACACTGCAAGATCTCAGAGAAAAGCGGATTGTGGATGGGGTCCTGCCAGGGGGTCTGTGCTGTGCACGCATGGAGTGAGAAGCTTGAGACATCTATCTGCAGGGATCAACGGCGTGGACGGAACGGTAGAGATTCATGAGTTTTAGGGCTGCCGGTGGTGGGTGGCACAGACTGATGAGCCCCGTGGTTAGGGAGAAAAATAATAATAATAATAACATGGCCGTTTGGAGTTGCCAGCGGGGCAGGAAAGTTTTATTTTCTGGGGATCTGGCTGCCTGGCACCCCTTGAACCTTATGTGAACAGAACAGCCGAGCTAATCAGCACCCGGTGAACCAGAGGGGGGATTCTGGTTAGGGGACAGAGCTGATTTCCCTAGCAGCCCAGGGATAAGACCTGGGCCGCTGTGGGGCCAGGAAGAAGGGACATTTCCCAAAAGAGGGAGGGTTCTTTTGGAGGACAGGGAAGGGTATTTTTTATTTTTTATTTTTAGACATCGATCTGGCTGCCTGCACCGCCCCATAGCTTTGGGGAGCAGATAAGCCGACCTGAAGCAGCATCAGGCTGAGAGCAGATGAGAATCTGCACTCAAACTGATTTACTTAGCAACCTGGTAACGCTGGTGCTCGGCTCCAGAAGGGGCGGAATCAGCCGTCTTTAGCACTCCACACTGACTAACATCAGAGCTACAGCTACCCTGGGGAGTTCAGGAAGTGGGATGTGCTTGATTAATTTCCACGGGCACAGGTAGGGTCCCTTCCTTAAGGGGGTTGGTCTAGAGGAGGAATTATTTTGGGCCCTGTATTTCGCTAAAAAAATAAAAATAAAAATAAAAAGTGAGAAGGTCACTTCAATAAATGAAAAATAAATTCTTTTTAATTTCGTTTAATAGCTAAAAGCTGCTTCAGGACCTGCATATAGAACCCTGCGGGGAAATTGATTGATAAACACAAGTAGGCAGAGAGGATCCATGTGAACCCTAGGGGAATCATTGACCCCTCTTAGCTCTGTTTGACTGCTTGCCTGTGTGGATATCTGGTTTCTCTCTGTTTCTTTCAGGTCTCTTGCTTTTCTTTCCTCTTTCTTCCCCCCTTTCTTTTTTCTTCCATTGTTTTTTAATTAGGTGCTGCTAGCTTGTCGCTTCTTCGCTATGCTTCTTTTTCAGTATTTTCCCATTTGCTGTCTATATTGATACTGTATTACAAACTATCGCTTATCCTTCCTGCATCTTTCTGCCTTGTGTTTTCTGTTGTGGCTCTTAGATACAACATTTTTTCATAGGCCCACAAATTACGGGTGTCAATTTCTATCCCATCTATTTTGTTTTCTTCTTTTTTTAAATTAGTATCAACTTTTTCCTTTCAGACCTTTTTTTACTATTTCTCTCCCTCCTCATAATTCTAGTCTTCTAAACCACTATATATATTCCTCCATTTGTTTTCCCAGTCCATTGTAGAAACTCCATTTTTTCCCTAGTACTCTACGCTGCCTACACAAGTTAAATATTCATCTCATTAAGTCTCAATTTGTCCCTCTTCTAACTTTTATCAATATTACTATTATCCTTCTGCCTTTCTTACATCTTTTTGATTCCTCTGGCCCTAAAAATTTGCCTTCAAGGGAACATAGAAAGAAGTAAGGAAACAAAATAAGAAGAAAAACTGCCAAAGAGAAAACTTAACTCAACGCAGAACCAACAGCTAAATAAAACTCTAGAGCATAGAGAAAAGCTAATCAACTGAACAAACCCATCAAGATATTATCATGACCAGAGGGCAACAAAAAAATACAAATGACTCTGAGAAACAGGAAAACATGGACCAGTCTAATGAACAAAATAAAAACCAGGAAGTGAGGCAGAACATCGAGCAACTAATCAAAGCTATTCAAACAAATATCATGGGCTAACTTAAAGAGCTGAAGGAAGAGATTAAGGATATAAAGAAGACACTGGGAGAACATACTGAAAAATAGCAAATATGCCTAAACAGGTAATGGATATGATGGTGAACAATGGCACAAGCCAAGAAATGAAAAAGACACTGGACTCACATAACAGCAGATTTGAACAGGCAGAGGAAAGAATTAGTGATATGGAAGACAATACAGCTGAAATCAAAGAGATAGTAGAACAGATAGACAAAAAGATAGAAAAACCCAGCATGGACTCAGGGAATTAATCGATAATACAAAATGCAAAAACATACTCATTATGGGCATCCCAGAAGGAGAAGAGAAGGAAAAGGGAACAGAAGGAGTGTAGAAGGAATTAATGGCTGAAAACTTCCCAACTCTATTGAGAGAGATGGATGTGCAGATCCAGGAAGCACAGCGCACCCCAAATACTATAAATCCCAACAGGCCAACTCCAAGACGTATACTTGTCAAAATGTCCAATGCTCAAGACAAAGAGAAAATACTCAAGGCAGCAAGAGAAAAGAGAACCATCACATACAAGGGAAGCACAATAAGATTAAGTGCTTATTTCTCAGCTGAGACCATGGAGGCAAGAATACAGTGGTATGACATAGTCAAAACACTAAAAGAAAAAAACTTCCAGCCATGAAATCTCTATCCAGCAAAATTGGCAATCAAAAATTATGGAGAGTTCAAAATATTCACAGATAAACAGCAATTAACCGAATATGTCAAGAAGAAACCGGCACTTCAAGAAATACTACAGGAATCTCTAGAACTTGAAAGGAAAAAAGAAGGGAGAGAGAGTTGGAGGAGAGTTTAAAAACAACTAAAAAGACAAAAAGAGAGACAAAACAATTTATGACATACATTAACCCAAAGAAAAATGGCTGAAGTAAGAAATTTGTTACAAGTAATAACACTGAATGTTAATGGATTAAATTCACCAATCAAAAGACACAGATTGGCAGAATGGATAAGAAAATATGATTCATCTATATGCTGTCTACAAGAAACCCGACTTCACCCTAGGGATTCAAGGAGGCTGAAAGTGAATGGCTGGAAAACCATTTTACACGCTAACAATAGCCAAAAAAGGGCAAGAGTAGCTATTCTAATATCAGACAAAATAGACTTTAAATGCAAAACTATTGTAAGAAACAAAGATGGACACTACATATTAGTAAAAGGAGAAAACTCTCAAGAAGAGAGAACAATCATCAACATTTACGCACCTAATCAGGGTGCCTCAAAATATGTGTGACAAACTTTGGAAAAACTAAGAGGAGAAATAAATGCCTCTACAATTATAGCAGGAGACTTCAACACACCACTATCATCATTAGACAGAACATCTAGACAGAGAATCAATAAAGAAATTAAGGCACTCAACAATACATTAGAAGACCTGTACTTAATAGATATATATAGACCACTACACCCAAATACAGCGGGATTTACTTTCTTCTCGAGTGCACATGGAACATACTCCAAAATAGACCTCATGCTAGGCCACAGAACAACACTCAATGAATTCAGAAAGATTGTGATTATACAAAGTAATTTCTCTGACCACAACGGAATGAAGTTGGAAATCACTAAGGGCCAGAGAAACAGGTTAGGCACAACGATATGGAAGTTAAACAACACTCACTTGGACAAATAGTGGGTCAAAGAGGAAATCTCAAAAGAAATCAGTAACTACCTTGAAACTAATGAAAACGACAGCACAGCATATCAAAACCTATGGGATGCAGAGAAAGCAGACCTGAGAGGACTGAATTTATGGCTCATAGCCATAAATTCATCTATTAAAAAAGAAGAAAGAGCTAAAATTGAAGATCTAACTACACACTTGGAGGAATTGGAAAAACAACAACAAACTAAACCTAAAGGAAGTAGAAAGCAGGAAATTACAAAGATTAGAGCAGAACTAAATGAAATAGAGAATAAGAAAGCACTGAAAACAATAAACAAAACCAAAAGTTGGTTCTTCGAGAATTTCAATAAAATTGACAAACACTTAGCCAGACTAACAAAGAAAAGGAGAGAACAGATGCAAAAACATAAACTTAGGAATGAGCAAGGGGATATCACTACTGACCCCACAGAAATAAAGAGTATCATAAGAGGATATTTTGAAAAATTATATGCCAACAAGAATGATAATTTAGAGGAAATGGGCAAGTTTCTAGAAACCCACAAACAGCCTACATTGATGAAAGAAGAAATTGATGAACTCAAAAGTCCAATTACAAGTAAAGAGATAGACTCAGTCATCAAAAATCTCCCAACTAAGAAGAGTCCAGGACCAGATACCTTCACAGCTGAATTCTACCAAACATTCTGGAAAGAGCTAACACCAATTCTACTTAAGCTCTTCCAAAAAAACAGAAGTAGAAGGAATATTGCCTAACTCATTCTATGATGCCAACATTACCCTAATACCAAAACCAAATAAAGATACCACAAGAAAGAAAAATTATAAACCAATTTCTCTAATGAACTTAGATGCTAAAGTCCTCAACAAAATACTTCCTAATCACATTCAACAACATATCAAAAGGATTATACACCGTGACCAAGTGGGTTTCATCCCGGGTATGCAAGGATGGTTCAATATAAGAAAATCAATCATACAAACAGATTGAAAGAAAAAAATCACATGATCATCTCTATAGATGTAGAAAAGCATTAGACAAAATACAGCACTCTTTCCTGATAAAAACACAGCAAAAGATAGGAATATAAGGAAACTTTCTGAATATGATAAAGGGTGATATGAAAAACACAAAGCTAACATAATCTTCAATGGTGAAACCCTAAAAGTCTTCCCTATGAGATCGGGAACTAGACAAGTATGCCCACTATCACCACTCCTATTTAACATTGTCTTAGATGTACTTGCACGAGCACTGAGACAAGAAAAGGACATAAAAGGCATCCAGATTGGAAAAGAAGAATTAAAAATTTCATTATTTGCAGATGACATGATCCTATACATAGAAAGC
>JAKSZT010023127.1:504254-610230 GCA_026826555.1 Tolypeutes matacus | reverse complement strand
AAATTTAACATGGTCTGTATCCATCCTTGCAAGATCATGTAGAACACTTCCTTCACACCCAAAATGCCCCACATTTCTATCTATTCTATTCCTCTCTTCCTCTCCCCTCAAGACCCATGGCAACCACCAAGCTTCACTCCTTGGAGAACAAGATATATCATTATTTGCAACAACATTGAGGGCTAGTTATATTGACCTGTCTTCCCCTGTTAGGCACTGCCTATGCTTTCATGGGACTCCCACCCCTCTATTTGAGATATAGTCACTCATTGCTTCCGTGAAGAACTATTAATTCTCCGAAAAATATTGTAATGAAATATTTTAATATAAAAAATAAAAAAGAAGGCATTGGTATCATTACATGAATACCTTCTTTATCTATATTTTCTATTCTTTTCCCTATTAGCAGTGTCTTGAGACACATCAAATAAGTGATTAGTTTAGTCAAGAAGTGTGAGTGATACAAAGAATGAGGTAAAGTTTGTATTTATGGAGATTTTATTCATGTGCTCTTCTCTCATTATCTAGAGTCAATTATCATCCACAAATTACTAATGGGTGAAGTCTATTTTGGATGCCAAGGACTGAGTTCTCATGATTTTCCCTAAGGCCATCTGGAATTGAATATGGAGGCACTTGTTATAAAACAGAATTATTCCTTTCAGGATTTCAATATGTCAAAAAAAAATTTGCACCCTGGCCTGCATCTGAACTAGGATTGTACCCTTACCAGAAATCCTGACTTGCCTATTTGAGAGGAGAAGACAATATTATCTTGTGAGTATATATTTTTTTATTCATTTCTTTTTCCTTCTCCTTTACCTCACTCCATATAACACTCACACTTCTTCCCCTCCACAATCTACTCTTTCTTGGGGCTCAACTGTGAGCAACCAGGAACGGGGCTTGTCTCTTTCTGGACCTCCAATATAAGTCTTGGCTGTTCTTCCCTTTTCCCAAGTTCAGCTATAATCTATCAAGCACAGAACAGAGCTAGTCTCATCTTGAGGTGCTCCTTGAACCCAGCTTCTTTGGGAGCTTTGTGCTTATGCAATCCTTTCTCTCAAATTGCAGAATCAAATGTGCCAATCCCCTTTTTCCTTTGAGTACGTCTCACTTTATATCAGACCCAGCAAGTGGGTGGAGACTCAACATGAATCATACTCCTCTCAAATAATCCAGTCAAACGAGTCTCACACCCACAGGAATAGATTAGTTTTACTTATATTTCTCTTTTTGGAATTCATAAAATAATTTCAAACCTCACAGGGCACCATTTCACACTCCCACTCACAAAGTATAAGAATCCCATGTCCTCCACATAAATGTCAAAAATGTACACAGATTCCTTGAAACTTTAGAAAATATAATAGATGTGTAATGGTATGACACAGTGGATTTAATCTTCATTAAGATAATTATTTATGTAAAATACCTTTTCATAAGCTTATCAGAAAATTAGATACTCTCTTTGTGAAATGCTTCTTCAATCCTTTTGTTCATTTTACTATTGGATTTTTCATAGGAATTGTTCATATAATATGAATCAGTTTTCAAATGCATTATTATTAATGACTTCTAATACAATTTATGGCTTTCTTTCAATCTAAATTAATAGTGTAATTCGAACAGAAATTCACAATTTTAATCAAGTGCAATTTCATTTTTTTTCTTATGGCTTGTGATTTTATAAAAAATTATTTATAAATTATTGCCTATTCCAAAGCAGGAAACCCTCTTATATAGCTTTCCCAGAGGCTTTATTTGTTTATTTTTTTGTTTCTTTCATATATTACCTTTCTCAATAGGCAAATATGTTTTCCAGACTTCCACCACATATTAATGTTTAAGAATTCGAAATGTGTGGAAAAGTTTTTTTTTTTTTTCAAAATAGGTATCAATTTTGTCCAACAACTTTTATTGAAAGGACCATTATTTTGCTGTATATATGTCTACGTGTTTTCTCTTTTCCCTTCAGTTGGTTTATTTTCAGTTTTTTCACCAATATTATATGGCTTAATTTCTTTTGCTTTGTAGAAATCATGAATTCTGTCAGTGTAATTTATTCAGTTTTGTTATTCATCAAAATTGTCATAGATTGTTTGATCATTGGTTTTCTTATATAAATTTCATGAATAGCTCTTTTTTAGATATTACAATCACACACACAAAGAGAGACTACTGACATTTTTATTCAAATTTCATTGTATTGAGTAAATAGTTTTGTAAGTATTAATCTCTTAAAATGTAAAATTTTCTTATGTATGAATGACTTCTATTTCTCCATGTGTAGGTCTTCTTTACTTTTTCACTATGATATATTCTAGTGCTCATTAATATAATGTATACAGTTTTCATTAGATTTATTCTTACATTTTTAATAGAGTTTCATGCTATAATTAATATTATTTTTATTTTTTACTAATTGTCAATGTAGTATATAAAATCTAGTTGGATTCATGGAGTAATGTCAGTTGAACTAGCAAAGTTAGAGGGTTTCAAGGGCATGTCCTGGAGCAGATAATTCAAGAAAAATCAAGAAATTCTGTCAGATTAAACTTTGTCAGAGCTATGAAATATAGACAGTGATTTACAAACAAAAACAAAAACAAAAACTAAAACCAAATAAAAGCAAGGTAATTTAGACATTGGTAGGAGAGTTCCATTGCATTTAACATAGATTATCATGGCCCCCTACCAGGACACATGTGGTCTTGAAGATGGCTGCTGGCATTCCTTGCATGGGAATCTTATTTAGGAGTGAGAAGAACATATTTCCTAGGAAATAAATAATGTTTATCTGTTCTGATCCATCTGTGGTATTGTTAAATAAATAATGCAAAGTGTTTCCATTTGTGTCGAGAACTCCCCAGTGCAGAGTGTATGTGCAGATAACATTCCTTGAAAGGACTGAAAGTCAATTTAAGAAACTGTTGTAACCTGGGGAAAATTATAATTGAGGGAAATAATAGACTTCTTGAAAGCCAGGAGGAAAAGATGGGAGCTAGTTACTTTGGAGAATAGTGGCTTTGTAAAATATCGGATGTATAACAGAGAAACTAAAAGGCATGAGCATTTGTCAGGCAGGATACCTGTTCATAAAAGACATGAAAATATCCTGTCTTTAGTTGTGGCTAATATATAGACTCAAAACACAGTAATGGAAGACTAGGGCAAATTTTAAATAGCTTGGATAAGGATTAAAGGACTTCACCAACCTAGCACTAATTTGAACACCTGGAGGTGTTTCTGTTTTCTTCTTCTTTTTCTCTTTTACCCCTGGGTCCAGTTGTTTAAAGAAATTTCTGTCATGATACTAGTTGACCACAAACTAAATGAGTAGAAAAGTCAAAGACCCACCACAAAAAAACATAGGTCTGTACAACAAAAACAGTGACCCCAAATGAAAACAATGAACAATAATTTATGATATAAATATAATAATTTGTTTCATCAATTATATCAAAGATACCACACTCATACAAAATGTTGATAATAGGGAAAATACCATGAGTGAAGAGACTATAAATGATCTCTGCATTTTCCACATGATTTTTCTGTAAACCTGCAACTTCTCTAACAATATAACACTTAATCATTGTGTGATGAAACCAAGATGCGCTATAAGATGCATTGGTGAATGTATCATCTTAGAAATAATGAATTTAAGTCACAATAAATTTTCTGCAAACAATGAAAGATGATTATGCCCACAGAAAATCTAAAAGTGGTTGGGGAAGCTCAGGGAAATTTCACCCTTCTGGACCTCTCTACCAACCTTTGATCTGATTGGCAGATTGTGTGATCCACAGCAGTGGTTTGGTGGCATAAGCCATTCCAAAGGCAGGTCTCTGAGACCTGATTGAATCATGGAAGCAACTTAGGGACTTGTATATACAATATGGGTACCAGAAGGCAAATTGAATTATGGAGATGACTGTGTATATGCACATATTCCAGTTAGAATCTCTCAGACATGAATAGTGGTTCATGTAAATGAAAATATTGTGTAACTTTGTGCACTCTCAAATGGCTCCAGGGAAGACTGACTCAGGTCTGGGTTACAAGTTACAAGGGGCAGAAAATCAGTGAATTAAGGGTGCCTGAACCTGAGTAGTCACAGTCCTGAAAGTAGGAGTGAAAAGCAAACCAGGGTGCAAGGATGGAGCTGAGCTGACTGCAGTTCTAAGAGAACAAACATAATTAAAACCAAAAGGCCAACTCAGAACCCATGGAAGAGAAGCAGAAGAGAGAAAGTTCTTTCCTGGAAAGGAAGCAGTCACACACACTGGAGAGTTATCGAACGGTACCATACATGCCCAGGGAATGTCATATAACTGGGTTAATTGTTGATAAGTACCTCAACACAAAATCATTTTCCAAAAACAAGGAGGAAAATCTGAAGTCCAGAGTTAGCAAATCAAAAAAATCAAATACCCAGGCATCAACAAAAATTCACAAGGCATGCAAAGAAATTAAACTAACTTATTTAACATATAGGTATTACCAAATAGCCATTAGCGATGATCATTCAGGAAGTTTTTATGTACATTTTTTGGAGGGGAAACTTCAAAATGAAATATGCTTGTGTTGTTTCTATGCTGTAGGCTACTACAATGATTATAACTTAGAACTAATGTTTGGACCCCCAAAGTTGGAAATAGGCAATAAAGTTAATTTTAAAACATTTTGCAACTCACTTTATCAATGTGGGAATAATTATTTAGTATTAAAATAAATTTCCTATCACTTTCTTGAATAAAGCTTTTTTCTCAATTATCTTTACAACCTCTTTTATTTGCTTATTTCTAAGTCTATAGATAATAGGATTCAGGAAAGGAGGGACTATAGAATAGAACACAGAGGTGATCATGTCCTGAAATGTGGGTGAATGGGAGGTTGACTTCATATACACAGCAGCAACTGAGCTTACAAAGACAGTCACCACAATGATGTAAGGGACACAGGTGGAAAACGCCTTTCCTCGTTCTCCTCTGGTTGGAAACTTGTTAACAGCTTGAAATATGTGAATATAAGACATAGTGATGAAGGCAAAGCAGCCACCAGCAACCACCACTGCAGAGATAAAAATTAAAATTTCATTGCTTAACGTTTCAGAACAGGACAGCTTCAGTAGAGAGGGGACATCACAGAAAAACTGATGGATCAGGTTGTACTGACAGAAGGACAGCCGGAATGTGTTTGCAGTATGAAATCCTGCATAGACCACACTACTGAGTACAGAAGACAGTGTCATCTGGATACAGATACGTGGGTTCATGATCATAGAATAGTGGAGGGGCTGGGAGATGGCCACATAGCGGTCATGGGCCATGATGCTGAGGAAGAGCATCTCCGCACAAGCAAACATAAACACAAAGAAGATCTGAGCTGCACATCCAACCATGGAGATCACCCTGTTACCAAGCAGAAAGATGACACAGGGCTTGGGTATTGTAACAGAAATGTAACACATGTCCAAAACAGACAGATTCCTAAGGAAAAAGAACATGGGTGTTTGAAGTTTCTTGTCTAAGGTGGTTACTATGACAATGAGAAAGTTACCCATAAGTGTTGCCAAGTACATCAGTAGGAATAGCATGCTGTGCATGACTCTGTACTCCCACACATCAGAAAATCTTGTAAGCAGGAATTCTGTCACCATGGTGGAGTTGGGCATCTTTGAGGAATGTGCTTAAGGCATGGACAGACAAAGGCAGATAATCCATAAATACATGAAGAATCAACATAAGGGAAAAATTCTTTCAAGTATATTGATCAACCTTTATTTATCAAATTTTATTCTTTGTAGTTCATATTCATTAGTAAAAAGTGACATAGTGTTACCTTGATCTCCTTTATTCTTCTTGCTTGTACATCTTACTTCCAGGTAGGCATAGAAATAAAGCAAATTTCATAGAGACAGATAGTAGATTCCAGTATAATTGGGACTGGGGAATGAACAGGCAGGAAGATTTATTGCTTAATGTGTGCAGAGTTTCTTTTCCAGGTGATGAAAATGTTTGGATAATGGATGTTGATGATGACAGCACAATATTTTCAGTGTAAATGATAACAGGGATTATACACTTGACAGTAGACAATATGGGAAATTTTCAGTCATATATATGTTATGAAACAAAAAGTTTTAAAAAAGACTCTTAGAGGATGTAACGATGTTTCGTCAATTTTCATCTCATTCTAGCAGGAGAATGGGTTTGCTGTGGGTCAATGTTCAATTGGAAGACAAATTCAGTTAACACAAGTAATGGCTATATATACTAACTCACTATAAATAGTCCATGTGTTAAAATTGAAGATCATTAATTGATGACAAAACAATCTTGATAAATATAGGAGACTAGTGTTGTATCAGAGCACCTCCAAAATTTACATGTGTTTGTAATCCATTACTTCTGCTACTATAATTTTGATACTAATTTCATTTGGAATTTTTCCTTAATAAATGATGTCTGTGGTGACCACATTCTTATTGGCTACACATGTCTCTGCCCTGCAACTATTAGCATATACTCTTAATTTTGCCATTGGATTCTTCAATCAATCTTTTTCTTTTTTTTTTTCCCTTGAATTATTTTTACCAATGATTATTTTGAAGAAAATTCCAACTTAAATAGCCTTAAAAAAAATAGTCGTATAATGAACACAATGAGAACACTGGAAATGCTACTTGTGTATAATCAGTTTGTTTTGAAAGTTGTCTTCAGCTAGTTTATTGCCTTATTACTTATTTCTTTTTATAATTACAGGATTTTCTTTCTGCTTATAAGTTCTTATAATTTTATCTTTAAAATAAAAGATTTTTGAGGGAGCTATGTCTTAATGTTGATTCATCTGGTTCAATCTTTTTCTATCCTCTCTCCTCCCTCCCTCTCTCCCTCCCTCCCTCTCTCTCTCTCTCTAAATATTTATTAGACCCAAGTGGCCTGTTTCTGTTCCTTTCTTAGCCTATAATGCATAATCCATCAAATGAATGTGTACACTATCTTTGATTTATTTAGTATTCCCTATGTAATTTATATTATTTGCTATCATTCACATATTATATACTATAATTCTCATTACAAATCTGCAAATTGGGTAGTAATTAGACAATTTTAAAATGAAATACTAGGAAAGTGAAAAGTCAAGAAAAGTTAATAATAAGGGGAAAGATAGGCAATCAAAGTTAGGCTTGTCTGTGTGACAATCCCTTGAGACATGGAATATTTCCTTCACCAGAACTCCTTAGTCTACTGAATCTCACTCTTTTCCATAACATCAATCCATGCCCTTTGTGGAAACTGACAATTTACATGTACAATTACATCACAGTCTGTCAAATACTGCATGAGCCATGAGAGAATGGTTTTGGATTTTTTAAATCATGGTGTTCCAGAGGGGAAACATCACTCCATTTGATTTCCTACATATTGAATAATAAGTGCTACATAAGTACTGTTCAAACCAATTTACATATGACTTCATATTTCCATATTTCCTAACCTTTCCCTACAATATGTGATGGTTTAAAATAGGATCATTTATTATAATTCATTTTTAACCCTCTAGCTCATTAAAATATCTACATTCCACAGACTCTTCCAAATATCAACATAGTTTTATATCCATTTAAAAGTACTAAGATATCTTGTCCTAATAATTTCAGTACTTCAAAAAATAATTTCTATGTATTTTCACTTAATTTTCTCTCTTATTTGCAGATTTAAATGAATGAAAGGATACATTTCTAAGACTAATTCACCAATCTAGTCCTCATTCAGACTCCTCTTCTAAGGATGCTAATATTTACCATTAAATGGCATTTTATTTTTCACCCATTTACATATGATCTTGAACTTAAAGCTAAGATTTCCCTGCTCAAAATATTTATCCTGAAACTCTAACCCATTAATTAAATATCTTGTTTTTCTGCTACTTTCATTAGACTTTTGCAAACAATGTCTTATCCACGCACCAGTTTTTTATCTGATACTTAACAATCTGGCTTCTGTCAACATCTAAGTATCTCAATTCAATATTATCTATATTGGAAGACCAATTGGCTATTATTTCAATCTTCAGCCTACTGGCCCTTCTCAACTCTGAAGTATGCTATAAATATTTCAACCCCTTGTGCTACATCTCTGCCCTCCCTTAAGTCACCTTTTATTGGTAAAATCACTCATCTCATTTAAAAGTAAATG
This sequence comes from Tolypeutes matacus, assembly GCA_026826555.1. Classification (NCBI taxonomy): domain Eukaryota; kingdom Metazoa; phylum Chordata; class Mammalia; order Cingulata; family Chlamyphoridae; genus Tolypeutes; species Tolypeutes matacus. The sequence goes on along the minus strand of JAKSZT010023127.1, from coordinate 602,023 downwards.
GGGGTGGGGTGCAACCTTTCCTTTCTCAATAATGAAGTCCAAGTTACATTTTTTTTTTTTTTTTTTTTAGTTAAAATTTTTTTTCTTTATTGTTAAAGAGGTTTTAGATTGCATAAATGTTACATCGAAAATACGGGGGATTCCCCGCCCTCCTCTCCCTCTCCCACACTTCCCCCATTAACAAGTTTCATTAGTGTGGTATATTTGTTACAATTAAAGAACACATATTGGAGCATTACTACTAAACATGGGTTATAGTTTACCTTATGTTTTATATTTTGCACCTCACAATTTTATAGGTTTTGACAAAATGTGTAATATCTTGTATCCATCATTGCAATATCATGCAGAATTCCAATATCTCAACAATGCTCCATGTTTTTTATCCTTCATATTGCTCATTTGTACCTTCTATTTTTCCTCCTTGATCAGTCTTGACTGGAGTTTGTCTAATTTTTAAAAAAAAATCTCTTTGAAGAACTATTGTATTTATTAATCATCTATTCTGTCTTATTCTTCCACTATGTGTCTTTCTTTAATTTCTACTCTGCCTTTCTTCTTTCTTTGTTGTTGTTGCTGTTGTTGTTGTTGTTTTCTGTTATGCTAACTTCTTTTTTTTTATTATTATTATGGGTAAAAATCAAAATTCTCACAATACATACAAACATTTGTAAAATGATATATAAATATATATGCATATATGTGTATTTGCTTACAAAAATGTTATTTATATATATATATATATATACATATATTTTAAGAGGTGCTTAGATTACCTAAAATATTATACGGAACCCACTGGGATTCCCATGTTGCCCACCTCCCACACCTCCCACCACATCCCACACAAACATCTCCCACAGTGTGGCCCACCAACCTCAATGAACTTACACATCCAGGAGCCTTGCCACTAACCATAGACCACAGTTCACACTGTAGACCACACTCTCTCCCACTCAGTTCTGAGTGGTGTGTGCTGATTTAAAATGGCCTACATCCATTGCCACAACAGAACTCAGGACAACCTCCAACTCCCAAAGAAGCCACTACATTCTAAAATTTTAGTTTGGAATTCTCTTCTATCATCTCCTCCCCTGAACACTTCCCATTCTACTTTATCTTCTATTTTATCCTGCACTCATCTAATTTTCCACCATTGTATCCCAATATTTTCCCCATCTTGTTTTCCTTTTATCTTTTACACAGCTTGCGCTCAATAACTGTAGTATTTCCAGCAAGTTTTTCAGATCAATCTCACATCATAGTTCTTAACCTGCCTTAATCATGCATCATGCACTGTATAACTTTCTGACTTCTTATAATACTTCACTTGCAATATTCTTTTTCTAAGATATTTCATACTAATTAAATTTGATGTACTTGATTATGTTTTGGATCTCTACCAGTTTATTATAAAATACATTAGTTGAGACAATGAGTTATTGAACTAAGACCAACTGAGATATAATACGCGGCATTATTAAAATTTGTAGATAAAAGTTTTCCAAGATATATTTTCTATAACATTAATTCCATTAATTTGGTATTATTAAAGTATTTCAAAATGCAGATCTCTGAAAATATAATAAAATCATTAAAACACATTATTTGGGGGGTAGCTAATAATAGAGAGATATAGTTCTTTTTGTTTGTTTCACTTGTACTATTTGAAATATCAAAGGTCTTTTAATACCATAGATAGATATTTTAATATCTTGAAGATGATCACTTTACCTAAAGAAGCAATGGACTGATAGATTGATTAATTTATTTTTCAGGCAATTCTTAGTTTTATCACATCCTTTCTGATTCTAGAAAATAGGAAAAATGACTGCTAGTATTTCTTTTGCATCTTATAAGTAGATAATATTTGTGGGGATGAGTATTTAATTAATAACATTATGAAATAGAGTTATATGAAATGTGATATCCTATAGGTTGCATAAAACATTATGTTATCCCATAAATCCTAAACATATTCCAGAATTGAAGCTGAGACAGAGTTAATTTTCTGCTCATGAGCAAACCTATCCACAGTTTTTCTCATAATTGATTAAATTAAAAAATATACACAATTATTTACAATTTTAAGATAAAATAACAATAATTAAATTTGTTTAATTAATATAAATTAGCATTCTGCACACAGAAACCACTTTGCTTGTTGCCCCTACCTTCTTTGTTGCCATTGGCTCCATCATATTCTGTTGTCCACTCACTCTGCATGTCCTTTAATAGCTATAAATTTTGCTAAATCCTCTGGAAGAATTGAATATGATGAATGTAATTGAATATGATGACTATAAAAGCAGTTGTTGGTCTCATTTTTTGAGTACCTTCCTTATCTATATTTCCTATTTAATTTAATTTACAGTCTCTCTTAAAAAAAGTGAGAAGTGCAGGAGGAAGTGGTGGTGGTTCATGGGGTGATGGAAAGAAGAGGAAAAGAAGAAATTAAGAACACCAACCACAAACAAGTTAATAGTCTTTTCTTATGAAAATAGGCAAGTCTGTATTTCTGGTGTGGGTCCTATATTATTTAAGGTGCAGACAATGAAGAGATGGCATATTTATTTGAAATGTCTAAGATTATGGGAGGAAACATTCTGCTTTAACACAATGGTCTCTGTGTTCAGCTTTAGTTTAAAATGTGTGGACACAGTGACATTAAAGAAGACACCTGAGATCATAGGCTTTGTTGTTACTAATAGCCATTTCCCAGGGGAAATTTCAAGGAAATAATTAGCCCCAGTTGGTGAGGAAAGAGGTCCCTAGTAAAAATTGTGGATGTTAAATTTTTTTTATATCAAAAACTATTGATATGTCATGAATCTATGAATTTTCTGTGGATCCTAGAGAACAAGTAGTAGAGGACTGGTCCAGATCTCAGCCTCTGTGAGATGCCTGAAAACAAGGTTATCCCCTCATCCTCATGGTTTCCTTATAAGGAATGGAGTGATTTTCATTCTCACTCATAAAGCCAAACACATGATTTGTTAATGGGCAAAATAACCTGTTTTATTTTCTTGGCTACTCAAGCAAATATCATGCAATGGGTCAGCATAAATAATGGGCGTTTATTAGCTCACAGTTTTTATTCTAAAAGAAAATACAAGTCAAGGCATCATCAAGGCAATGCTTTCTTCCCAAAGTCTGATATTCTCAGGCTAGCTGCTGGCAGCCCTTACTTCTTGGCACATGACAATGCACATGGCACTGTCTACTGGCCTCTCTGTTCTTTTTTGTATTATTTTGAATTTCACCTGCTGTCTTCCTGTGTCTTTCTCTGTCTGTATTTCATCCCACTAATAAAGGATTCCAGTAATTTGATTAAGACCCATCCTGACTGAGGTGAACCAGACTTTAACTGATGTGACCTTATCCAAGGATCTACTTACAATGGATTCACACCACAATAAGATTAAGTTTAATAACATGTTTTTTTCTGAGGTACATATAGCTTCAAACCACCACACGGCCCCTGTGAGAATGTCCAAATTCTGACATTAAGGGATCAAATGTCATTTCCCAGCTTGATTCTAAAGTCCAGCACAGTCATCTGTAAAAACGGAGGTCATTGAAATTCATTTCCTTTGCTCAGTTCTTCATCTGTTAACATGTAAGCATCAGTGTCCACCCACAAGAACCTCTAGAGAGTATGAGAATGGGAGGAACTAAAATATTTTGGACTATTACTGCCACGTCATGTATATAAGGAAGTGTCAAAAATATCTGTTCTTCATTTTTCAAAGTTTCGATTTGAATGGATAAGTCAGATCCTGTCAGCAAAGCAGAAACCTTTCAATGAATATTAGAAGTATGTCTTACATTTCTGTCATTGACTTCCAATTTAAATCAACTATGCTAAGACAACACACTCAGTATAATTTTTAAGTGTATCATTCATACATGAACATATACAAACAATAAGTGTATAGTAAAAGTTGTAAACTTACAAAATTAAATGCATAACATGATACAGGGGTTCCATACATCAACCCTCCAGCAACACCTTACATTGTTGTGATACATTTATTACAAATTAGGCAACAGAATCATCAAAATATTACTTTTAATTATATTCCATATCTAACATTTGCTGTATTTTCCCCGACTCACCTTATTTTTTAAACCAATCAATTTTAATGATATATATTAATAAAGCATACAGTTTATCCAAAGTGTACAATCAATGGTATTTGGTATAATTACATAATTTTGCATTCATCACTTAAATCATTATTAAGGCATTTTCATTATTTCAATAATAATAATAAACAAAAAACATACAAACAAACAAGGAAACTCCTCCCGTTGCAATCTCTCTGTTTCCCCTGCTGTACATGGCTGCTATTTCTGGCTATTCTTGCAAAATAATTCATTTATTAAGCAATTTTATTTAGATATATTAGATATATTCACTATATCTAACATACGACCTATCCAATGTGTATAATCAATGGCTTTTTTTATCCGTTAAAAAGACCTCCCCAGTTTGACAAAATTGAACTCAGTTGTGGTTTCCCTACATATGGCTCTTCTGTCTTTCTATATGAATCTATAATTAGTACTAGTGTTGGTAGGTGTATGTCCAAGAGACTTAAATCTTTGGGCTCTCCCTGTGCCACCTGGGTTGTGAATGTCAACTGAGTTGCAACACCTACCCTCCAGTTCATTGACCTCACCCAGGACAATTAACAAGAAGGTGATGATGTACAACCACCATGCCAAGAAACCGAGAGAGTGTACAGGTGCATGCAAGAAAGTCCCACCCATCAGTCCTAAGGAATCAAAGCCCCCTCTTAGTTAGAGATAGATTGGACATCACCATCCCAAAATCATCAAGATTGAGGAACTTACTATGGATTAGAGTAGACTTAATGGTATTCTACTATGGACTCATTGTGATTCTAGCAATGGAAAAAACTATATAATTGATGTGGAGGCAGTGGCCATTGGATAATGAGAAAGACAGGTGTAATGTGGGACATTTTCTGGACTTGGGAATTGTTCTGAATGATATTGCAATGACAGATACAGGCCATTATATATCTTGTCATAACTTATAAAATTGTGTGGGAAAGAGTGTAAACCACAATGTAAACTGTAAACCATGCTTATTGGCAATGCTCTAACATGCTCCAAAACGTGTTCATAAATTGCAATGAATGTACCACACTAATGAGGGATGTTGTTAATATGGGAAAGATTGGGAGAAGTGTGAATCTTTTATTTTTTTTATTTCACATTTATGTAATCTAAGTATCTTTAAAAAAATAAAAAGTAAAAAAGACTTTTATTGTAAAATTATAAAGTAAATGGAAAAATTGAAAGAAATTAAAAATTTTAAAAGAGATTGCATGGCCAGGTTAGATTTAAAAAATCATTCATAAGAAATAGTATAACAACAAAGATTTACAAATAGAAACAATAATCTAATATAATAGAAATTAATTTTAACATAATTCTAATTTTTATATTACATCTTTATTGGACATAATCTCTAAGAATGCAATAAATAATTGGTTTAGTTATTTAATTTCCATTTAGGCCATAATTTTATCTGGATCATCAAATTCTTATTTGGGAATTCTATACATCTTATTGGAATAAATTACAGCAGATGACAATATGAAGATACATAATTTTATGAGATAGAAAACTCAAAAAAACATGCTAAATCATTATTGATCCAGATGAATTATTTTAATTAACAAGTATGCATAAGAAAGGGTTAAAGAAACATGAAGTATCCAAAAAATATCTCTTCTCCATTCCTCATCAGTTAAAAGGAAGTGTTTATCTTGTATGAAGAAACCTACAGAATACTGATCACAGGAAAAATATGTTAGTTGCACTGATTAACTATTGTTCATAGACTATAATATTGTTATTTTACATTTATTTGGTCTACACTAGCTTTTATTTTGTTACTGTTTTCATGGAATACATTTTGTCAACTTTTCAATTTGAATCCTGTTTTCTTCTTATGCCTGAGGTGGGTCTCTGGTAGACAACATATAGATAGCTCATATATATTTTTTTTGGTCCATTCAATCAGTCTATGTCTTTTGATTGGTGATTTCAATCCATTAACATTCAATAATATTACTATAAAGGCATTACTTACTTCATCTATTTTGTCATTTAGTTCTCTGTTGTCATACTGTTCTATAGTCTGTCTTCCTATCCTTTAGTATACCTTTTCTAATAATCTTCATTTCTAAGCTCTTCTCCAAATTTCTAACCTTTTTTTTTTCCTTTCAGGCTGCAGCACTCTATTTATTAGCTCTTGTAAATCTGGTCAGCTGGTAACATGTTCTATCTATTTTTGTTTGTCTGTGGAGACTTTGAACTCAACCTCATTATTGAAGGACAGCTTTGCCAGATACAGAACTTGGCTGGCAGTTTTTCTCTTTCAGCACCTTAAGTACATCATACCACTTTCTTCTCTCCTCCATGGTTTCCAATGAGAGGGCTTCACTTAGTCTTATCAAGTTTCTTTTGTATGTGATGCTTTGCTTTTCTCTTGCTGCTTTCAGAACCCTCTCTGTATCACTGATATTTGTCATTCTGAATAACAGGTGTCACGGGGTGGGTCTATTTGGATTTTTTTTTCTGTTTGGAGTGCCTATTTCTTCTTGGATATTGATATTTATGTCTTTCATAAGTGTAGGGGAGTTTTCAGTCATTATTTCCTCAAATATTCTTTCTGTCCCTTTTCCATTCTCTTCTCCATTTGGGACACCAATAAGGAGAATATTTGTGCATTTTGCATGTCACTCAATTCCCTGAGACTCTGTTCCATCTTTTCCATTCTGTTTTTTTTTTTTTTTTTTTTTTTTTCTGTTTTCCTGTCTTTCACATTTTAGATATTCTGGCTTTGAAGTCACTAATTCTGTACTTAAGCAAGTCAAATCTGCTCATATGTGCCCCGAATGTATTTTCAATCTCATCTGTCCTATCTTTCACACCCATAAAGTCTGTTACTTTTCTTTGCAGGCTTTCAAATTATTCTTTATGCTCTTCCAGTACCTTCTTAATATCCTTTACTTCTTTAGTCATATTTTCTATAAATTCCTTGAACTGATTTAAGAAAGTTGTGTGATTTTCACTGATTAGTTGTCTTAAATCCTATATCTCCTCAGGATATTTGGTTTGTTCTTTTGGCTGGGCCATATCTTTCTGCCCACTAGTAGAGCTTGTCATTTTTTGCTGATGACTAAGAATCTGAATATGTTGGTGAATTTACTCTGATGGCCAATTTCTTTCTCTTGCCTATAGTTTTCTTCTCAGCTTTTCTTAGATATTTGGTTCACTTTATTCTCAGCCTCTAAAATTACCCAGCTTAAGTTTTCAAAATCAGGCCAAGAGCTCACTTGTGGGGCACAGATTTTCTTCCAGTGGTTGGATAAAGAAAGTATCAACAGTTTTTGTCCCTACAATTTCCAGACTGGCCAGCAGATGGTGCTAGTCAGTGCACCTTTCTGCTGAAGTGTTTGTCTCCACTTTCCTGTTCTGTGTTGAATCTACAGAGTGAGGATTCAAAGTGGGTTCTGCTGGCTGAATCACTGAAGAAAAGCACCATGACCTTTCCCTTGATATAGCTGACAGGAAGGAAGACGTCTGTTCTCCTCAGTTGGCTGCAGTGAAACAGGGATTTTACTCCAGTTTAATAGCCTATGGGTGGGGGAGGTGACCCCTTTCCAGCTGCCATGGGGGCTTGGTAACTCATGCTTTTCCTTTTAGCTTCTTTGCATTCTGTCCCTCACCCTCCTGGGAGTTGTGTAGCATGGTCCTGGTCTTCTGACCCCCAAAGTAGGTCCTCAGATAGTTTTTGCCTCTCTCTATTGCTTTTGTGGGAACATTCAGCTCTGTCTTTTAGTCCATTGTCATCTTCACGTTACAATTTTAAATCACTGAAATATGTTGATTTTTAGCAGACTATGTGTTCTATTTTGAAACAAGTTCAAAGTGCCTTGTACAGAGTGTGTAACTCCCTGGGAACATTAATCTATATATGTACTAATTAGAAAAATGTATTCTGTTATGCACTTCAAGTTCTTTATGCTTTTACTGGTGTTTTTCTCATGTTTTATACACTGACTAAATTGAATTATGGTTTTGGATGGTTTAAAATTCTTTATTTTCCAAAGTTACAATGACCTTTACCTTGTACAAAAGCAGAGGGCAAACAATCAAAAGTCATCAAAATCAATGTGCAAAGGAAAGTAGTCAAATATTTAGAGCTACAAAATGAGTCCCAAAACAATAAAGAGGCAACTTAAAAATGATAGTAGATTCAGAAAGTTAACTACAGAATTTCATTATTTCCCAGCAGTCCCCCTTCTAGGTATATACTCCCAAAAATTGAAATCAGGTACTCAAACAGATATTTGCACAACAATGTTCACTGCAACATTACTCAAAATTGCTATAAGCTGCAAGTAAACCAAATGTCCATCAACAGTTAAATGGGTAAACAAAATGTGTTATACACCTAAAATAGAGTATTATTTATCCAGAAAAAAGAATGAAGTTTTCATTCATGCTGCCACATGCATGAACTTTGAAGACAGCATAGTAAATGAAATAAATAAGACAAAAAATTACAATTATTGATTATTTCAATTATATGAAATAAATAGAATATGCAAATCATAATCTCAGAAACTAGGAAACATGATTGGGGCAGATTAGGAGGAGGAATGGAATGTTAAAATTTAATATATAAAGAGTTTTTCTACTTGGGATGATGAAAAATATTTGCCAATATATGATGGTGATGGAGATACAACTTTGTGAATATAATAAACAATGCTCAAGTTTTGAATTCCATGATTGAAAATGGATAAAAAGGGTAATTCTAAGTTGTATGTAAGTTAACACAGTGGGAAAAACTTGTAGAACTAAACAAATAAAAAATTTTCAATGTAAATTATCTAATGTAAAAATTGGGCTAAAGTAAATAACATAATTATAAGAATTTATTTAATCAATTATAACAAATTTCCATACTAATACCAATTTTTATAAATAGGGAAAGTTGTGGGTGTGAGATGAGACATATTTTGGAACACTCTGTTTTCTGACTTTTATTTAAAGCTATAATTGTTCAAATAAAGAGAAAAATTAAAATACTGGGGGATTGATATGAAATATTTAGAATAAGCACATTCATGGAGTCAGAAACTAGAATATAGTTTACCAGGGGCCAAGTTGGGAGCAGGGAATGGGGAATTAATGCTTCTAGCATTTTGGTTAGGCATAGTAGAAAAATTTTAGTAATGGAAGTTGGTTATGGTAGCAAATTATTTTGAATGAAAGTAATCCCCACTGAATTACATATCTGATTATGGTTAAAAGGGAAAATTTTAAATTGTGTGTGTATATATATATATATATGGAATAATACATTTTAAAAAGTCATAAGGATTTACAGCACATGAAGTGAATTGTAATGTAAACTATGAACTATAGTTAATAATATAACTATAGAATAATAATATTATTTCAAAAATTATAAAATATTTACCACCCTAATGCGAAAGTTAAATAATAGAGAAAACTGTATTTGTGGTGGGGGTATATGGAGACTCTACAATTTTTGCAGGGTATTTCTCTAAACCTATAACTGTGTAATATAAATAAATACTTTAATTAATTAATATTTGGAGAGTTTGTGGTGTGTTGACTTAGCCTTCCTTTACCCAAATTTTCATGTGTGTTGGCAGTCTTCATGGTGGCAATACCAAATTTCCATGTGGACACTTGGTTCCAAAGGGTTCTGGGTGGTCCTTTTGCACAAGGAATTGTGTTTGCCTCTTTTGATCTCTCTGGGAGTAACTAAAAGTAATAATGTAAGGTGCTAGCCTTTGTAGCATTTCTCTTGTAACACTATCATGGAAGAGTGAAGCTATATATCAGGAATTACTAAAAAATATAGAAAAGACAAAAGCACAAATACTGATGCATGAGGAAAAAGATTAGAATTTTGGAAAACCACAAACATATTTGAATACTGGGATGAAAGTTGGGGAGAGAGAAACAAATACTATCACATATAGCATGGAATCCAGAAAGCCACACACAAGCCTGAGGATGCATGCTGAGAAAGATGATTTGTGAAGAACCTGAACTTTCTCCTCCGCTTATATACTCAGCATATACAAAAAGTGGAGGTCAGGGCTTAGTTTAAAGGAGTGCTCAAACACAAGGCCAATTTATAAAGACTGGGTGAGGCTTTTTTCTCCCCTTCTTTTTTTCCTTTGTTCCACATGTATAAAGGAATATCTATCTGTCAAACCACTAGTTGACAACAAGCTAAAATAACAAGGAGTATAGTTCTTAAATATAGAATGGAAAAGTCATGAAAAACAGTCATAACAACCCACAGCAAGCAACCAAAAAAACTCTGAGCAGGAGGAAATATTTTATTGCCAGTATTACTACATTCTAATATTCAGAATATTTGGCTTTCATCAAAAAACAACAGAAACATAAGACATGCAAAAGAGCCAGAAAGTATGTTCCATGCACAGAAAAAAAGTGTAATTAACAGAAATTTTCCCTTAGGAAGAAATTGAACTGGAAGATACTTTAATGAACTACCATAAATATTCTCAAAGATCTGTGAAACATAATGGACCAAGAACTAAAGGAACCCAGAGGAACAGCATTTTATAAATAGAGGTTATCAGTAAAGAGACAGAAATTATAAAATGTAACTAATTACAAATTCTGAAGCTGAAAAATATAATAACTAAAATGAAAGAGTCACTAGAGTGGTTCAAAAGCACCTTTGAGCAGGCTGAAGAAAGAATCAATAAATTGGAACATGGGTCATTCAACAAACCCATCAGCAGCACATATAAAAATATGGATGAAAGATGAACAGAGCAAAAGAGACATGTGGGACATCATTAAGCATGTCATTATACGTGGTGGGAGCCCCAGAAGGAAAGGAGAAAGAAAAAGGCACAGAAAGAATATTTCAAGAAATAATGGCCAAAATTTTACCAAAATAACTAAAAGACATGAAATGCAATATTCTCCATGATTCCAAAGTTGGATAAACTCAGATTTCCATAATAAGACACATTATAATCAAATGCTTAAAAGCCAAAAACAAAGAATTTAGCAACAAATTTACTTTAAAAAGGAATGCAATATTAAGATATTCTAAGAAAACAAAAGTTGAGGGTGTCAATCACTAATAGTTCTATCCTACATGAAATGTTAAAAGGAATTGAGCCTGAATGAAATAACATTAGACATTAATTCAAAACCTTAAGAAGAACCAAAGAACACTGGAAAAGGTAACTATCTATACAAATTTAAAGCTAGTGTTGTTGTGTTTGTTGATTGTTCTCCCATTTTTACCTATATGATTTGAATCACAAGTGAATAATCTGATGATTATTAATCTTCAATAATGGACACATATTTTTAAAGTGTTTCCATTAATATGTATATGAAATTATCACATAACCACATGGAAAATTACTGAAAATATGTAGAGAAGGAAATGAAATGAAGCCAAAATTGTGTACTACAAAAAATCAGTTATACACAAAATGTTAGTAAAAGGGGAATTAAGAAACAAAAATGTATGACATCCTGAAAAAAATAATAAAGTATTAAAATAAACCTTCCATAGTAATTAATTTAAATATAAATGGATGACACTATCTATTTTAAAGTCAAAGGTAACCAGAATTGAAATATATATATATGATACATCTATATATTGTCTACAAGAGACACACTTAGGTCTGAAGACACAAATATGTTGAAAATGAAATGCATAGAATTGGTAACCAAAATCAATTTGGGATAAATAGAGTAATATGATATAAGATAGATTTACAAGGCAAAAGGAAAGGCATTGCATATTCATGAAAGATTCAATTCATCAAAAATTTATATTTATAAACAAGTATGTAACTATGAAGGACTCTAAAATATATGTAGAAAATATTGAAAGAATTACAATGAGAAATTGATAGTTTACAATAATAGTTGGAGACTTTTACTCTCCACCTTCAACAATAGATAAAGATCAATAAAGAAATAGAGGATTTGAACAACAATATACACCTCACAGACATACACAGAACTATTTAGCAGGAAACTGCAGGATATACATTCTTCTTAAGTGCAAATAGCATATTTTCCAGGATAGACCATATGATAAGATCCAAAACAAGTCTCACTAAGTTTAAAACTGTTCAAATTATATAAAGTATCTTCTCTGAACACGCAAAAAAATCCAATTAGAAGTCAACAAAAGGAAAACTACAAAATGCACAGCTTCGTGGAAATTAAACAATAAACTCTTAAACAACTAAGAGGTCAAAGAAGTGATCATATGGGAAATTAGAAAATACTTTGAGATGAATAACATAAAAAACAACAACAACAACAGTATCCTTTCATTTTAACATGAAGGACTATCTTTAGCTTTTCCTGTAAGGTAGTTCTATTGATAATGAAATACTTCAGTTTTTGTTTTATTTTCCATAAATAACAATATCACCCTCATTTCTTGAAGGAAACTTGCCAGCTGTATTACACTGGGTAAAAAGTTTTTTTTCTTTTCTTACAGCATTGTCTTTCAGCACGCTCTTCTTATCTCCAAGGCTTCTATTGAGAAAATGGATATTAATTTTATTAAATATACCTTATATATGATATGTTGTTTTCTTCTTGCTGTTTTTAATGTTGTATCTTTCTCTGTGGCATTCAGGAATTTGGTTATAATGTCTCTCAGTGGATACCTATTTGGTTTATCCTACTTTGCATTTCAGATTCCTGAATTTGTATCCAAGTATTTCATCAGATTTGGAAAGTTTTCAGGCAATATTTCTTCAAATATTTTTCTGACCTTTTATCTCCCTCTTCTTCCAGGACTCATATGATGCATATATTGGTACAAATGATCGTGTCCCACAGGTTCCTCATCCATTGATTTTTTTTTCTTTCTGTTCCTCATCTGGAAATTTTCAATTCTTTAAATTTCAAGTGTGTTGATGTCTTCTCATCTTCCAATCTCATTTTGAATCCATCTATTGAATTTTTCATTTCACTTATTTCACATTTAAGTTCCTGAGTTTCATTTTTGTTCTACTTTGTAATTTCTATCTCATTATATAAATTTGCATTTTGCTCAAATATTGTTTTTCTGGCCTTTTTTTTTTTTTTTTTTTAGCTGTTTGTGCATATTTTCCTTTATTTCATTGCTGATCTACATAAGAATTTTTCTAAGACCATTGATTAGAAATTCTAGAGACTGGCCTTTCTCAGGACTCTTTTCTACTGAATTCCTATTTTCCTATGATTGAGACATGATTTACTCTTTCCTTGTATGTTATGCAATATTTGTTGACAACTTGATGCTTTGAGTAGTACATTTTGGTCACTCTGGAAACCTAGTTAACCCTCTTTATTCTACCAACAAAGAACAAGAAACCAAAAACAGAAATATAAAGAGGAAAAAGAAGGAAATAAAGGTAGAGAGGGAAGAAAGAAAAAATACTGACAGACAAAACAACCAAAAACACAGAACAAAACAATATAAGCAAAACAAACAAGAAAGATGAATGAGGCAGACTTCTCCATGTCTCTTTTTATAGGCCACTGGGAAGCCAAAACTGCTGCTATCAAGGCTGTAACCTATTCTCATCCCTGCCTTTTCAAAAGAAATCCACCAGACCAAAAATTACAGAGCAGGGAAATAAATCCAAAAAATTAAGTATGGTGTTATGGCTCAGGAAAAAAGCAAGGCTGGTATGTGCTACATGGCCACAGACACCCACCAGGCTAAAGTACACAAGGAGAAATAAGAAATCAAATCAATAAAAATTTATACTGGGTCTTCAACTTCTTATAATTGCTTGGTTGAGGTGAGTTGCAGCTACTCCAGAAAAGGCTGAATCTAAGGACCAGATATATGCTAGGACTCAGTATTCTGCTAGACCAGGAAAAACTCAAACACAGATGAAAGCAAACAAATGAAGAAGGTGCAGTTGTTCATCATATCCATGTGCATGCTTTTGGAAGGTAAGAAGCTGCTACTGCCAGAGGGCTGAAACTGAAGTCAGCTTCCTTCAATGATCCCCAGACTTACTTTGACCCTTAATCACTACCTTTAGAAATACAGATTTCCTCTGCCAGCCATGGCTCCAGCCATCCACTTCTGGAATTCCAGACCCATTTTTGAAGCTGCAGCCTTTGGGCTGAAGAATTAATTAAGTTTATTGTTTCATGCCTTCACTTACAAAAATTGTACTTTCAGCAAACTCTTCTTTCACTTCTATAGTTGTTGTAAATGTCAATTCTAGTTATCACCAAGTTATTTCCAAACTCTTTTTAAACTATTTTTTCATTTTGCTGATAGAATAAGCAGTTTTAAAAACTTCCTTTTCTACCATTTTATATCTGTGACCCTAATGTGTCATGATTATTATTTTTTTCATATAGATGCATTTCATTATTAATTTAGATGTTTAAACTCTCTCACTAGTCTTTTTTAAGCCATTGAACACTGACAAATTATTTTCCCACATTCCCAGACAGTATAAATATATAGAACTCTTTCCAAGGTATACATAATACACATCACGATTTTATCAATTACATAATAAAACAAATTATCAAGTATCCAAATATTATGTTACACAGTCCATAAGGCATATAAAATATTTGATGTGTGCTGAAATCATTAGCTAAAACCTACTTCTTTTCTTGAAAGAGGTTGGGAAGAAAAGGAAAAACATCATACTACAATCAAAAATTATAGTTGGTAAACCACTTCCAATATATATATAAAAAAAAATACAAGAATTTTAGAAATTTTGTGATGATTAAGAACTATTGTAGTTACCATAACAAAGCATTTCTACCATTTTAAAAATATTTACTAAATTAAAGAGCATATTCAACATGTTCAGCACAAGAAAAAGCATTTTACTAAATATATTTAATTGCCCCCTCCCATTCATTTATCTGCCCCTCCCAGTTACATTGTTCCCCAAAGTGCAAACATTAAATTAACTTTAAGGTTTTTATTGTCTGGAGACTTTAAAGACATGTACTTCTGTAAAATGCAAATTTTGAAATGGAGATTTTCTCTAACATCACAAAATAAGATTTATCAATAGACATTAACTAATCAGTGAAAATCCAACAAAAATCAATGGTTGCAAGAACGTGTTGTGTACTAATAAAAATGATGGAGAAGTAAACATAAGACAAACAAGCAAATAACCACATAGGCTCTACTTTTAATGTTTGAAATAACTGAGGGAATAAATCATACAAAGTCTACAGTGTTCATACTTCCTGGGATTTTAAGTTCTGTATGATAATAAAAATATACAAGTATTGTGCTGTGTATTTTGGCACCTAATCTTTCTAAATTCCTTATATATTGATAGGATTCTGTCATGGCAATAAATTTATTTATTTTTATTATTATTAAGAGAAAAGAAAAGAGATAAGTTCACACCTGAGCCATGGGTCTGAACCATGCTGCAGGGTGAGATGCGTGTGTCGGTTCCCAAATTAGGCATTTTTAAAGCCTTTCCTCCTCACCTTTCCTAATGTTGGGAAGGGGACCCAGCTGTTAAGTGTTCTCCCAAGATGTTGGTTAAGTCTAGGGAGAGATTGTGGTAGACCTGCTAGGTTGGTACAAACTGCTAGGCCCAGTTTCTATAGCAATGGTTATGACTAGGACAGCTAAGAGAAATATGACAGGCATTGCCCTAGACATAAACTCACAAAGACAACATAGGCCACAACACAAGCACATAGTAAGCAATAAATACAATACTTAAGAGAAGCATTCTTTTATCTTATAGGCACATCCATTAACTACTTAGAAAATGAATTAAGTTTACCAAGATATTTCTTTTCTTTTTCTTATTCATTTTTTTACAAATTAATATTTTTTTTATTTTTAAGAAGGCTTAGATAATGTAAATGTTACACTGAAAATATAGGGGATAAACATTTGCCCAATTCCCTCCCTATCCCACACCTTCTTACATTCACAATGTACTTAATTAGTGTGGTACATTTGTTAAAATTGAAGCATTGCCATTAACTGTGGACTCGAGTTTACATTATAGTTTACACTCTGTCCCACAAGATTTGTAGGCTATGACACAATATATAGTGGCCTGTACTGTCATTGCAATGTCATGAAGGACAATTCCATTGTCCCTAAAATGCTCCCATATTACACCTATTCTTCCCTCTCTCTCCCCTCAGAATCTACAGTGACCACTGCCTCCAAATCAATCATAAAAGTTCTTCAATTGCTAAAATACCAATGTCTATAGTAGAATAGCAGTAAGTCTACTTTAGTCCATTGTTCATTCCAAAATCTTCATGATTTTGGGATGGTGATGCCCACTCTACCTCTAATTGAGAGGGGGCTTTATATCCTATGGGACAGATGGATGGGACTATCTTGATTGCAGACACTCTGTTCCTTGGAATGGGCATTGTCCATCATCATCTCCTTGATAGGTGTAATGGGTTAGTCCAATGAACAGGAGAGTAGATTTTGCAACTCTGCTGAGATTCAGGACTCAAATGGCAGATGGGCAGATCACATATTTAAATCTCTTGGATGTAATGTTAATTATAGGTTCAAATAGAAGGGGCAGAAGAGCCATCTGAGGGATATTATAAATGAGTCTAACTCCATTACACTGGGGAGCATAAATTCCAAAGTATGATCCACTGACAGGGTGCCATATTCCTGAACTCTCTGCCCTGTATATAGTGTCTGGATATCTCTAGAGCCCTCAGATGTCCCACTATTTAAGGCATTGTTTACTGTGGCAGTCAATGAGATCCTGATAGGATGTGCATAAGCGTAGTCTCTGGAGTGACCTCCCAACTCACTTTGGAACCTTTTAGCCATAAAAAATAATTTATATTTTCCACTTATCACTTTAGGTCAAGGTCTTTTTCCAGGTGCATTGCCAGTTGGCACTTGGTAATAATACCTTTGTTGTAGATTTTTCAGGGCTTTCTATGGGTAGGATCATGTCATCTGCAAATAGTGAAATTTTTACTTTTTCCTTTCCAATTTGTATGCCTTTTATATCTTTTTCTTTCCTAAGTGCTCAAGCAAGTACTTCTAACAGAATGTTAAATAAGAGTGGTGACAGTGGGCATCCTTGTCTTGCTCCAGATCATAAAGGAAAATACTTTTAGCATTTCACAATTGAATATGATGTTAGCTGTTGGTTTTTCATATATAACCTTAATCACATTGTGGAAGTTTCCTTCTATTCCTCCTTTGAAATGTTTTAATCCAGAAAGGGTGATGTATTTTCTCAAATGCGTTTTCTGTATCAGTAGAGATGATCATGTGTTGTTTTTTTCCTTTTTATCTGTTTATGTGGTGTATTACTTTGATTGATTTTCTTATGTTGAACAATCCTTGCATACCAGGGATGAAACTCACTTGATCATGATATATAATTCATTTGATATACTGTTGAACATAACCAGCAAGTATTTTGTTGAGGATTTTAGCATCTGGGTTCATTAGAGAGATTGGTCTGTAATTTTCCTTTCTTGTGGCATCTTTATTTAGCTTTGGTATTAGGGTAATTTGGCTTCATAGAATGAGTTAGGGAATGTTCCTTCTACTTCTATTTTTTGGAAGAGCTTAAGCAGGATTGGTGTTAGCTCTTTCCAGAATATTTGGTATAATTCATCTGTGAAGCTGTCTGGTCCTGGGCTCTTCTTAGTTTGGAGGTTTTTGATGACTGAGTCTATCTCTTTACTTGTAATTGGATTGCTGAGTTCATCAATTTCTTCTTTCATCAATATAGGTTGCTTGAAAGTTCCCAGGAATTTGTCCATTTCCTCTAAATTATCATTCTTGTTGGCATATAATTTTTCAAAGTATCCTTTTATGATACTCTATTTCTTTTGGGTCAGTGGTGATATTCTCTTTCTCATTTCTTATTTTGTGTATTTGAATCTGCTCTCTCTTTTTCTTTGTTAGTCTGGTTAAGGGTTTGTCAGTTTTATTGATCTTCTTAAAGAACCAGCTTTTGGTTTTGTTTATTATTATTATTTTTTTTAGTGCTTTCCTATTTTCTATTTCATTTATTTCTGCTCTAATATTTGTTATTTCCTTCTTTCTACTTCCTTTGGGACTAGTTTGTTGTTGTTTTTCCAATTCCTCCAGCTCTTTCTTTCCTTAGCTCTTTCTTCTTTTCTTATATTTGCATTTATGGCTATGAACTTCCCTCTCAGGACAGCTTTGGCTGCATCCCATAGGTTTTGATATGTTGTATTGTAATTTTCATTAATTTCATGGTAGTTACTGATTTCTTTTGAGATTTCCTCCTTGACCCACTGTTTGTCTAAGAGTGTGTTGTTTAACTTCCGTATCTTTGTGCCTAATCTGGTTCTCTGACTGTTAGTGATTTCCAATTTCATTCCACTGTGGTCAGAGAAATTACTTTGCATAATATAAATCTTTCTGAATCCATTGAGAGTTGTTCGGTGGCCTAGCATGTGGTCTATCTTGGATTGTGATCCACGTGCACTCGAGAAGAATGTATATCCCACTGTATTTGGGTGTAGCATTCTTTATATATCTATTAGGTCCAGGTCCTCTAATGTATTATTCAGTCTTTTTTTCTTTATTGATTCTCAGTTGAGATGTTCTGTCTAATGGTGATAATGGTGTATTAAAGTCCACCAGTATAATTGTAGAAGCATTTATGTCTTCACTCCTTCCAGTGTTTGCATTATGTATTTTGAGGTGCCCTGGTTAGGTCCATGAATGTTTATGATTGTTCTTTCTTCTTGAAAGATTACCCCTTTAGTATTATATAGTGTCCATCTTTGTCTCTTGCAATAGTTTTGCATGTAAGGTATATTAGTATAGCTACTCCCACCCTTTTTTGGTTGTGGTTTGCTTGTAAAATTGTTTTCCAGCCATTCACTTTCAGCCACCTTGAATCCCTAGGTGTAAGGTGAGTTTCTGGTAGACAAGATATAGATGGGTCATATTTCCTTATCCATTCTGCCAATCTGTGTCCCTTGACTGGTCAGTTTAATATATTAACATTCATTATTATTATTCTCATGGAATTTCTTACATCAGCCATATCTCTTTGGGTTTATGTATCATATGTTCTTTTTATTTCTCTTTTTATCTTTTTAGGTGTTTTTACACTCTCCTCCATCTCTCTCTATCCTGTTTTTTTCCTTTCAACCTGTAGAACTTCCTTTAGTATTTCTTGAAGGACAAGTTTCTTATTGGCATACTCTCTTAATTTCTGTTTATCTGTGAATATTTTGAACTGTCCAACATTTTTGAATGCCAGCTTTGCTGGATAGAGAATTCTTGGCTGAAATTTTTTTCTTTGGGTTTCTTGACTATGTCATTCCACTGTCTTCTTGCTGCCATGTTTTCAGATGAGAAATCAGCACTTAATCTTATTGAGCTTCCCTTGTATGTGATGGTTTTCTTTTCTCTTGCTGCATTGAGTATTTTCTAATTATCTTGAGCATCAGGCATTTTGACAAGTATATATCTTCGTGTAGGCCTGTTAGGATTTATACTGTTTGAGGTGCTCTGTGCTTCCTGGATATGTATGTCCATCTCCCTCAATAGGGTTTGGCAGTTTTCAGCCATTATTTCCTTCAACACTCTTTCTGTTCCCTTTCCCTTCTCTTCACCCTCTGGGATGCTTATAATGCCTAAGTCTGTGCATTTTGTGTTTTCATTTAAATCCTTAAGTTCTGGTTGGATTTTTTCCTATCTTTTATCTATCTGTTCTACTATCTGTTTGATTTCAGATGTACTGTCTTCCACATCAGTAATTATTTCTTCTGCCTGTTCAAATCTGCTTTTGTGATTCCAGTGTCTTTTTTATTTCTTGGATTGTGCCATTCATCACGATCATATCTGTTAACTTTTTATGTATGTTTACACTTTCTTCAGTATGTTCTCCCAGTGTCTTCTTAATATCATTAATCTCTTCCTTCACTTCATTAAGTTGGTCCATGTTATTTCTTTGGACAGCTCTGATTAGTTGTTCAATGTATGGTTGTAATTTTGTGTTGCCCTCTGGTCTTCATTTATCTTGATGGCTTTATTCGGTTGATTATCTTCTCTCTCTCTGCTCTAGAGTTTTTTTTAGCTGCTGGTTTTGTGTGTGTGTTAAGTTTTCTCTTTGACACTTTGTTCATCTTGTTCTAGTTCCTTGCTGTTTTCTATGTTCCGGTTTTAATTTGAGCAATCTTTCTCCCTGTCCAGCTCCCTCCATATCGTTGTCCCAAAGGCTCCTGTTCCATGGGCTCCCACAACAGCTCACTTGGGCAGGATCCTGTCCCCAATCAGCTCTCCTTTGCAAAAGAGTTGGTGAGTGCCCACTTAAACCAATGCCATCTTGCCTTCGATCTGGATCATACACTTTTAAAGGTTATGATGAAATATCAAGGGGCCTGTACCCATTATTTCAAGACCATGCTAAACAATTCTAATGTCCTAAAAATGCCCTACATGCCATCTATTCTGTCTTTCCTTCTCCCTCCCCTCAGAACCCATAGCAACCACTGAATATCAATTTTGAAAGAATAAGATTCATAGTTAGTTGCAAGAATATTGAAGGCTTGACATATTGGTCTGTTTTCTTTTATTAGGCACAGCCTATGTTCTCATTATGACAAAAAGAACACTTGCATATTCCATAGAAGCCTGCCACAAGTGCGCACTGACTCATGTACCCTCCACATCCAACCCTCTCCTGCCATGTTTGCCAAAAGAACATTCCCACCACAGTAGTTTTAACCACTGACCTGCAAATCTCCAGGGTTTCCTTGCTCCTTCTGTCAACGCTCCCCCTGGTTCCATTGATAGGCTAGCCAACTCCCCCAAACAACTTGCCCTCACACACATTTCCTTTTTTATTTTATTGGTTATTTTTTTAAATTATTATTTCATTTTCTTTTGGTTGCTTTGTTGGTTTCTTATTTAGAGAGGTTTTGGATCACAGAATGGTCACAGAAGTGGCAGGGGAGGTTCACATTTATGGGGTGTCAGTGATTGGGAGATGCATGGGAAAGGGTTCACCTGCGACATGACTCTAAGGCTTAGGAATATGTTCAAATGTTCATGGGACATTGTTTCAGTGGGTGGAGATCCATAAAATAACTAAAAGAATATTGAATTCCCATCCTGGGGAGTTCTGCTTCTTTCTTTAGTAAGACAACAAGAATCCCCCAAGTGCAAGGGCAATGCCTACTAAAGGATGACAGACCATTATGCCATGGCTTTGATATTGATGATTGTACCCTTGAAGCGTTTGTCATGAAATTGAAACTTAGCCTAGTGGTACATACTGCATAAGAGTTACCTTCTGAAAACCTCCTTGTTGCTCAAATGTGGCTTCTCTCTAAGTCAAACTCAGCATAAAAATGCACTACTTTCCCCCAGTTTGGAATTAACTATGGGAGATGAGTATCCCTTGCACTGAGGGATTATCAAGCACAAACTAGCAATGCATCTGGAAAAAGACCTTTTCCAAGAGGGGTAAATGGTAAATACAAATGAGATGTTTTTTTTAAATATTTTTATTTTTTTATTTATCTTCCCCCCCCTTGCTACTTGTGCTCACTGTCTGCTTTCTCTGTCCTTTTGCTGTGCATTTTTTCTGTGTCTGCTTTTCTTCCCATTGTTGTATCATCTTGCTGCACTAACTCTCCATGGGCGTGGGTCATCACCAGGAGGCCCCAGAAACTGAACCCAGGCCTCTTGTACAATAGACGGGAGCCAAACCACTTTGGCCACATCTGCTTCCCACAAATGAGATTTTATGGCTAAGGGATTTCAAAGTAACTCAGGAGGTCATTCCAGAGGTTACAGTTATGCAAGTATCAGCAGGATCTCATTGACTAACACATTAAACTGTGTCTCAAATAAAAGAGTTCCTCAGAGCTGTACAAACACCCAGAAACTAAAAGCAGGACAGACAGCTCAGGAATTTGGCACCCTGTTATTGGGCTTTACTTTTTAATCCACTTACCCGTCAGTGTAACTGAATTAAACTCATTTATAGGTTCTCTACAAATGGTTTTCTGCCCCTTTTATTTGAACCTATTATTATCACTGTACTTGATAAATATATGTCCCAGAGACTCAAATCTTTGATCCATCCATGCGCCAGTTGAGACCTGAATTTCTGCAGAGTAGTAACACCTACTCTACTGTTCATTGGACTTACCCAGGACAACTAAGAAGAAGATGATGATGGAAAATGTTCATCCCAAGGAACAGAGAGTGTCTGCAACTGCAAACAAGAGAGTTCCATCCATCTGCCCCATGGGATCTAAGCTTCCTCTCAGAGGCACAGAGTGCAACATCATTCTGAAATCCTCAAGATTGGGAATGAACAATGGACTAAAGTAGACTATTATTATTCTACTATAGACATATTTTTCTAACAATGGAAGAACTCTTATCATTGATATATAGGCAATGTCCACCAGAGTTTCTGAATGATGGGAGAGGGAAGAATAGCTGTAATATGGGGGCATTTGTCCTGCATGACATTGCAGTGACAAATGCAAGCCATTGTATATTTTGTCATAATGTACAAAATTGTGTGGTAAAGAGTATAAACCTAAATGTAAACTATAGTCCATGGTTAGTAGCAATGCTGCAATATGTGCCCATCAATTTCAACAAATGTATCACACTAATAAAGGATGTTGTTAATGTAGGATAGTGTGGTTGGGGGAGGGAGTGGAGCATACAGGAATCCCTTATATATTTATGTAATCTAAAGCTTCTTTAAAAATAAAAAAAAAATTAAAAAATAATCATACGTTATAAAAAAAATAAAGCATATTACTTAGCTACAGTTGTAAAAGCAGCATGGTACTGACATAAAGACAGACAGACCAAGAAAACTGAAACAAGAACTCAGAAAGAGATCTTCACATCTACGTTCAAGTGATTTTGACAAGGCAGTCAAATCCACCCATCTGAGCTGAAATTATATTCAATAAACTGTTCTGGGAGAACTGTATAGCCATATCCAAAAAGAAAGAATAAGGACCCCTATCTCACACCTTAACAAAAGTTGACTCAAAATGGATCAAAGACCTATATATAAAAGCAACAACCATAAAACTCCTAGAATAAAATGTAGGATAATGTCTTCAAGATCTTGTGGTAGGCAGTAGTTTCTTAAAACTTTCACCCAAAGCACAAGCAACAAAATAAAAAACAAATATAAATAGGAACTCATCAAAATGAAATACTTTTATACCTCAAAGGACTTTGTCAAAAGGGTGAAGGGGCAGCTTTCTTAATGGGAGAAAGTATTTGGCAATCACATATCTGGGTTTGTTATTCATGGTATATAAAGATATACATCTCAACAATAAAAAGACAAACTACCCAATTAAAAACTGGGTAAAAACCTTGAAAGTCTGCTGTCCATGGAAGAAATACTAATGGCAAAGAAACACATGGAAAATTTTCAAGAGAATTCAGCACATATCTGAGATGAATGAAAATGAGAACACAACATATCAAAACCTATGGTATACAGTGCAGTGCTGAGAGGGTAATTTATACCCCTCAATTCTTATGAGAAAGAAAAGATACCATTACTAGGTTATATCTAAAAAAACTTAGAGCAGAGACATGAACAAACATCCGCACACCGATGTTCATAGTAACAATATTCAAGATTGCCAAAGTTGGAAACAACCCATGTGTCCATCAACTGATGAGTCCATCAACTGATGAATAGATAAACAAATTGTAGCATATACAATGAAATATCATGAAGTTGTAAGAAGAAATGAAATCGTGATGCATATGATAACATGGATTAACCTGGAGGACATTATGTTGACTGAACCCAGCCAGACACAAAAGGACAAATACTGTATGATTGTGCAATTGTGAACTAAATATATTGTGTAAACTCATGGAATTAATAATTAGTATATAGAATTAGGGTAGAGAATGGAAAGCTGATTATTAATCTGTGCAGAATTGGTTAAAAGCTTGTTTGTAACACTTTGGAAATGAATGGAAATGTTGAGAACACATCATGCTGTTTGTGACTAGCAGAGATCTTATGTGGGTATGACAGTGGTTGAAAAAGACAATTACATCACAGGAAGGATAGCTAAAAAATGTAACTTGGGTCTGTATAAAATAGTGAAACCTCTTGGAAAATATGAATATGGGTGAAATTGCATATATAAGACTGTTTTTCAAAACATAAATCCAAATAAACCACAGAGAAGTAAACAAAAATATTGGAGCTATGTTTGGCAGGAGAAGCATAGAGAGATTGAGAGATGATGAGTTTTGTTTGTTTGATTGGTTGGTTGACTGTTTTCTTTTAGTATTGTTGTTATTGTTGGAATGATGAAGATGCCCTAAGAATGATTGGAATAATGAATGCACAACTATATGATTGTGCTGAATGCCATTGATTGTACACTTTGGATGGATTTATGCTTTATTGTTGTGTACCAATAAAATTAATTTATTAATAATGGCCATGGATGTCTGTGATGGTATATTCTTTTATAAAAGATTTATCCTTTTATAAATCCTTTTAGAGAACCCTACAAGGATATCATGACTAGAATTTTCCAGGATGGAGTGGGGCATATGGGGATCCTTTATATAATTATATAACATTTATATAATCTAAATCTTCTTTAAAAATAAAAAATAATAAAATTTATTCTTAACATCCAAAAAAAAGAAAAAGCCCACGATGAAATCCTCCATCATTAATGGATCACTGTTTGGGAGGAATAATGTCTTAGTTTCCCCCAGGGCTGCTGATGCAAAGTACTAGACATGGATTTGATTTTATATAGGGAATTTTTTTTTTTACTGTGTTAATTTTTTTTTTTTTAATGGGTAAAAATCAAAATTCTCACAATACATACAAACATTTGCAAAATGATATATAAATATATATGCTATATAGGGAATTTTATTTCCAGTTCTGAGGCCATGAACTGTCTCAATCAAGGTCTCAATAGATCTCCTTTCTCACCAAAGTCAGCTATGGTGATCTGTGGTCCTGCCATGTGGCAAAACAAGATGGAAGCTTATCTTGCCAATGGCCTTGACTTCCCTTCTGTGCTCACAATCTCCCGGAACCCAGCTGTTCATGATGAGGCATATGGCCTGTCTCCTCTAAGTCCTCCTTTCTCAGTCTTGGCTGCTGCCCTTTCTTCTCAAGTTCAGCTGTCGGCTATCAGAATGTGGCTCATCTCTTCAGCGTTGAGCTGCTCTGTGGGCCTAGCTTCTTGGGGGCTTTGTGCTTCAGCCTTGGCTGCTATTGATCCTCTTGTCCTCTCTCTCACATGGCAGAGTTAAAAATTGTGGCTTCCTTTTTCTGCTTTGTTCTCTGTGTCTCCTTTTATATAAGGCTGAGGAAAATGGCAGAGATCCAAACTGAGTCATGCTTCACTGGTGAAGTCCAATCCAAAGGGCCCCACAGCCACAGGAATGAATTAGTTCAAGAGTGTAATCTTTTTCTTTTGGGGATTCATAAAAGAACTAGGAACTGTCACAATTACCCATTCCCTGGTTGGTCCCAGGCAATCACTACCTCATGTCTGATGACAACACCACAGCTCACATGTTAACTGATGGAGACAACCACATTCAAGACTTCTACTGAATGTCACCCACTGCCACTCCTTTCATTCTCAGGAACCAAAGCCACCCCTATACTTGAGCCAGTGATTGAGCCCAGAAGCTGCATTTAGAAATGGGAAGGAGAACCATCAGAATGCTACCTCACTAAAATGACATCTGCCTTACCATGGGCCCCTCTCCTCTCAATGATGCTTATGATTCTTGTTACTGTGAGTCATGCCCCCCTTAACTGTAAAGTTGTCTTTCACTCTGACTAATAAGCTAAATGCTTTATCTTTTATATCTCACAGTGGGGACAACCTTCCAACATCTAAAGATCCACATATTTGCCATCAGTTCTTTTGCTTAAGCTCCCATCACTCTATATGCTAATAAGGGCTAATATAATGGCAGATTCATAGTTCACATACACTTACATAACCACCCAGTCTTAGACTATCTCTTGGTCAAAAAGGGGTGTGTGTGTGTGACATAAGAAATACCTCCTGCTGCATGTATATTAATAATCTGTGGAAGGTAAACACCAGTTTACAAAAGATGGCTCAAGGGATCAAGGTGTTTCAGAATATAATCAAGGTTTCTCAGCAAATACCTCATCCTTAATAAACCTCTGATATTTCCTCCTATCTATTCCCTTGAGGGTGGTTGGGTGATGGCCCTGCAGAGGCTTCTTGCCCTTGGTTTTGCTATTTATTGACAATTTTCTTATAACCAATAGCCTCATGTGCCTTATGTGCTGGCTAAATAGTGTAATGCCACTGGCAGTAAATTTATCAGCCACTCAAACTGCAAGAATCCTCCAAATGAATGATTATGAGGCATAGAGGGATATATTTTTATACTATCAACATTTTTTCATGTGTTGTATCAGCATCCATCTTATTTTGCCTCAGCACTGCCCTTTGACCTCGTTAATAGGCAGCTTTCCAGCCTTGGGCATAAACTTCCTTAGAGTCCAAACCATCATCTACAGCCATCACCACACCAGTCACACACCTCACACCAAACCTACTGCTGGTCTTTAATTATAAGTTAACCATCCCCTCCACTCTCAGATCCTTGATCCCTTTCCTTATTCTCTGCATTTGCTTTAAACAAATCCTTGACTCCTGCAAGAAATCTAACATCTACCCCTGGACCATAATAAAGGCCAAGCCCACTGGTCCCTCTTGTTCTCCTTGTGTGTTCCCCACCTTCTGACTGAGCCACCAGAGATGAGCAGACTTCTGTCAAACCTTCCAATACCCTTCTTTGTCTGGGACTATCTAGTTAACTAACTAACTTTTCTCACGCATTAGACTTCAGTCTCCTATGCATTATGAACTCTATCATAATATAAATTTAAAATACAACTTAATTAATTCAAAAAATGCTTTGGAAAGCTTAGTAAAATTCATGAGCTGCAAGGAAAAATAAAAAATGGAGGAAAAACAAATAACATTGTCAGAAAGGAAAATAAGACCTTATTAATAGCTTAATGACATTACAATGATATGAAGTAACTCCTTGCCAAATATTTCACTATTTAAACAATATTTAGCTTTTCTTAAAAAATACTAACAAGTATAAAATAAGAAATTATAAATCTAAAGTTCTATACTTTTTAAATGAATCAAACTTATTTTAAAAACTTTAATGAAAATGTGAAATAAAATAGAAACAGAAAAATAAATGGACAAT
Organism: Tolypeutes matacus; assembly: GCA_026826555.1. Taxonomy (NCBI): domain Eukaryota; kingdom Metazoa; phylum Chordata; class Mammalia; order Cingulata; family Chlamyphoridae; genus Tolypeutes; species Tolypeutes matacus. The sequence goes on along the minus strand of JAKSZT010023127.1, from coordinate 574,650 downwards.
ATACTTCAATTAACACTTCAGTGCATTAAATAACTAAATGGCCAATAAACTTATAAACCAATGATTAAACATAATTGGCCTTCTGGAACATGCAAATTAAAGTTACAATAAGAAAACACCACAGGTATATCAGCATACTAAGATTTGATCATTCCAAAAGAGTGTGGTGAGAACCAGGATCACTCAAGAATGCTAGTGATAGCTGCATATTGATAAACTTCATAAAAAATTTTCAATATCTACTTTTGTTTAATATGCATATACTCTTGGCCCATTAAGTCTTTTTTCAGGCATATCAAAGAGAAATATGCACATCCTGTGCCCAATTGGTATTTACAAGCATACTTTTAATAACTCTAATTGTTAAACCATGATTCTAAAACAACCCAAATATTAATTGGTGGTAGATGGTTAAAGGGTAGTTTACATTTATACAATGTAACAATACTCATCTGTTAGAATAAGTAATCTACAAATACATACAACAATTCAGAAGACTCTCTCTGACATGATTTTGAGTACAACACAAAAGAGAACATTTGGTAAAATTAGATTCTTAAATAGTACCTAAAATGAACAAAGCAAATACATGGCATTAAGAGTCAGAAAAGTGATCACCAGTGGGAAAGATCAAGAAGAAAGTTTTGGTGGTATTAGCATTTTATTAATTTATCTAGATTATCATTTTTTTGGTGGGTCCACTTATAAAATTCTGCATGTACTATATTCTCAATGATAGATAATTTTTGCAAGCCCTTCTTGGTATATAATCCATTTTTTAAACTTTGAAAATGTTCTCAACCTCAAATAATTTAAAATAAAAATTTGATCATATCAATATTATACAAATCATATCATAGTTGTATGCCTACTTAAATACTTCATTGATATGTTTCAATGGAGATATTATTACATGGTTATTGTGAATTTTACCCACTATAGACTGGACATCAAATCTGTAGCAGAGGTTATGCTGGTTTTTGTCACATAATTTTATCTAATATAATTATTATCTAATATAATATCTAATATAATATATTATCTAATAAAATTATGGTGTGGCAGTTTGAGAATTCATGAATTAAAAAAAAAAGATATTGACTATATTTGTAAACTGGTCTGTTACTCTGGGCATGATACCCTTTGATTGTATTAGATTTAAAGGAGATGGCTTTGATTAAATTACTTTAAAATTAGGGCTTTAATTCAACCACATCATTAGGGCAATTTGAGACCCTGACCCCTTTGTGGGCCATATATATGGACACTTACTCAAGGAGAGCAGAGAAGTAGATACATAGAGAAAATACACAGAGGAAAGAAATAACTCCATAGACATCACAGAGGTCCCAGGAAGAGAGATGAGCCATCTGATAGTTTAAGCTGACCTTGTGAAGAGAACAGAACAAATAAGCCCAAAAAGAAACGAGCTCCAAAAATAGAGGTGAACTCTATGCCAGCCTACAACTGAGATTGGAAGAAGTTGGACCCATGTAGCCTTAAGAGAAAAGAGGGAAGCTGAACCCTCACAGACATTGCCCACCATCTTGCTTCAACACATGGCAACAGAGTTTGGTAAGGAAGTAATCTTGTGTTGGACTCTTCAGGGCATTGTAAAATGTAAGATTTTACTCCAAATAAATACCCTTTTTAAAAGCCACTAGATTTATTGTGCTTTGCATCAGCACCCCTTTGGCATATTTTACTACACATGGTTAGAAAAATATTATCAAACTCAACTTCAGAAATGGGAAACCTGTAAGTAAGCAATGTTTTAATAATATGTCCCAAAGTGTTAAAATTTAGAATTGAATGAAGACAAGTCATGTACTCAGTACATTTTTACAATCATAAGTCATTCAAATAAAAATAGTCTGCAATATCAATAGGCAACACAGCACATGCAAATTGATTGTTTAATATTCAGGCTCTTTAAATTTGTGCTTAACATGTTTTGCTACATTGTGGAAGTTTATTAATAATTTTGTAAAAACTACATTTGAAAGTATTAATTTTATTTGCTATAGAAAGTATATGAATACATATTTCCTTATTGGTAAGAAGAAATACTCTATATTGTATTTTTCCTAGATTTACACAGTAATATAAAACAAAATCTGTATTTCATTCCTGGAATCACAAAAAAAAATAGCTTTAAAATTTGCACATATTAATTGGAAATGATTTTCTCACATGAAATGTGTAATATTCTCTTGACTTAATATTTGACAAAATACAACTGACAAAACTGCAAAATGAAATAAATAAAAGAGTAATATTGGGGATTTTGAAGCACTGTTTTAAGAATCTGTAAGATTAAGTTGATTAAGCAGGCAATAATAAGCTGAGAAATCCAAATACCTGAATTTTATAAACTTGAAAGATGATAGATAAAGGTAAATGGTTGATAAATTGATATATACATATAGATATATATATGTTTAGAGCAACAATATGCAGATTCATTCATACACAAAATGAATGGTAACATTTGATACATAGGAAAGAATATAAAATGTTCAAGAAAAAACATAAAAATAGACATCTACTTTCTGCATCTCAAAAATAGACATCTATTTTCTATATCTCGAATGTTGAATTGTCTCTCACAATCTCTCTTTATATAGTAAATACAGCATGCTTAATAACTGAATTGTTAGCGGCTTTTAGATATATTGCTTAACTTTTCAATTTGATTTAATGGATTCTTGTAGCAGGCCTTTATAGTAACAAAGTAATGTCAACAATTTTATTCATCTACTCTACTATTCTGACTATTGTCCTTTACTTAAACCTGTATGAATCCTGTAAATATTAAGTAAATTACAGGATGTAAGCCATGAAAAGGATGTAGAAAATGATTGTTGGAGTCAAAATTGTATTAGTTTAAAGCTGGTTCTGTCCCTTTCCCCCTCTCAGTGCTCTTTGGCTAGTTAATTTACTTCAATAAGTCCTGCCTCCTGAGTTTCATCAAAACCGATGTAATATGCAACTCCATGCAAATTGTCTGGATATCAAATTACAGAATTATAAAAATACTCACATTATTGACTATTTGGCAGCTACTCATCATTTACAGATGTTGATTCATTAAAATCTGCTAACAGCCCAATTAACAACTAAGGAGTGGAGTTTTGAGTGACTAAAATGTCCAACAAATAAACAAAAATCTCCAGCTCAAATCCTGGTAAGATGCAGATTTGGCAATTGAACCCAGAACAAATTGCCCCGGCAAATACAATCTTAATACCAATATGTCTATAGTAAGGATTTATCCAAAACTTTTTATGCAAGAAGAAATTTTACACATTTTTAGATTTTCAAAGGGAAGATTTCCATTCAGTCCTCTCAATTTCTCTCAGATCTGAAATTATAAATAATTTTATTCTACAGAAGGAATGGCTGAGTTTGGGAAAGTCATCTGAATTGCCCAAGCCAGTGAGAGTCATGTCAGCTTGGCCCTTTAGCATACAGGATATTTACATTTACCTGTAAATACAGGATATACATCTACTTGTTCAACTCTTGTTTCTCTTCTTGTATTTTATTTGGGTCTCATTGGTCTGTGCTGTGGAGATTATTACCTGCTTGAGATTATCCTTGTGTAATAGACTGTCACTTTATGGGAAGGCCTGTGTTCCCTGAGGTTTTGATGCTACTGCCTTGCTGTGCCTACATTTTAGATAAAGTAGAACATTGCTAACCTGTTTAGAATATCTAAGAATGCTGCTTATTCTACCTGAAGGTGTTCTAAAATCCTGTTTACACAGGGAAATTTAGTTAAAAATTTTCAGATCTTTAATAGAGAAGACAGTGAGAAATATGTGTTTCTTCTTGAGGTCAAGAATATAAAATACTCAAGTAAGTATGTTGTTAGAACTTGTTAATGTCTTCCTCCTTCACACTATGATTTACCTGCAATTGTTTGCTTCACTTTTTTTTTTAATAGAAATGTGTTTATACTGAAACTATGGATAAAAAATCAATGCAACAGCCCAATGTATTTTCTCCTGTGAAACAATTAACCATTTTTTATGTGAATAAGTAGGTGAAACACAATTAAGCAAGTAAAAAGCATGCCCAGAGAATTCAGATTAATTATTTTATACTTATTGCTGTAATTTTAAATTGTCACAATAGTAATATTAGTGAATGTAGGGGTTCATGTCTAAGGTATAAATATTAAACATGATGGATAAATTTTTCTTTAGGCTAATTCTACTAATTTAAAAGTCTTATTATTGAACAGTTTTTATTTAATATGTACAAGGAAAATTAACACGTTTATGTATAACTATGTTAGAGATGACTAAGATGGATATTATTCTTAAAGCAAAGACAATGTCATGTAAAAGAGAATATATAGCAATAATTAAATAAAATCAAAATTATTGAATTTTGTAAGAAAGAAATTAAAAGTTTTACTTCAGAACTAGTTCTCTATAAGATTAGAATCCCTTTTTGGTAACAATATTGTAAGGGCATTTTCACTAACTGAATCATTATGATTTTAATTCTTTAGCTCCTATACATGATAGAAACTTGAAATCCCATAATGTAAAGTTTCTCTGTAATATTAATAGATTAAGAAATAAAACGAGTTACAAGATTTTCCAAGTTATAATTTGATAGCATAATTAAATGAGTTAATATTTAAGTTCAATCAATTCACACAAGCTAATGGACAATTTGCTAAGATGTGTTGGAGAGATAAACAAATAGTGGGACTGTCATTACATTCTCTCTGAGGAGTATAAACCATGGTTTTATAAATGAGTCTCAGACTTTGAAATCTAACAGAGGGTATGCCCTGAAGATTTTTAGAACTGTTTGGAAACCATGACTCCTGTTTTCCTTCAAATTTCTCTCATTGGCAATGGGGATGTTTATCTTGTTATAGTCCCTCCATTGTATATTGGAAGCAGATAACTTGTTTTTTAAGTTTCATAAGTCAAAGCTAGAGGGGAATGTTTTCCCATGAGATTTTGTATATAGCACCGTTACTGAAATGATTTAAGCTTTTTGAAATAAATAGTATGATGAAATGAATGTACTTTGCATTGGGAAAGAACACTTATTTTAGGGGTTCAGAGGGTGGGGAGTGACGGTCTGAAGCTTTCATGGAGCCCCAAAAATCCTGTTTTTAAAGCTAATCCATTTCTGTGCATGTAAACCTGGTGTAGGTGGAAACTTTTGATTAAATTCCCTCTGTTAAAGGGCTTTTGATTAGATTGTGTGACTCAGGGTGGATCTTAATCCTCTCAATGAAGTCCTATATAAATGGAAAATAAAAAGCCACAAACACAGAAAAAAGGTGCAAAGACAAAGAGAAGCCTCCAGAAATTGAAATAACCAACCTGGGTGAAAGTGAGTCTGGAAAAGAGATGAGCAGATGCCCACAGTTGCAATTTAGGCATCTGAAAAACTGTGTTGAAAGATTCAATAATATCATAAGACACACCTGTTATATTTTAGGAAAAGTTTTATTATTTCAGATCTACTTATAATTTCTTGACTTACCATTCATGATTGAAGTGACTCACGTATAAAGAATCTCATGTGATCAGTTATGTTCAAAACATTGTTTTATTAGCTAGTATGCAGTATAAATATACTTGGTACTAAAGAAATTAAATAAATAAATGAATAATAAATAACAAAAATCAAGGCATTTATACAAATTTTAGGGCATGTCCTGCAATACTGATTTTTTGTAATTCAAAATAGTATTTTGTTGTTGTTGTTTAATTAAAACATAGTGGGATAAATTTGGGACTATCAAGAAAGGTTGCAAAACAAAAGTTGTATTTGGGCTGGAGTTAAAAATCTGATAGATCACAATTGAAGTAGATTATTTTATGGGTGAAGAATAAAAGTATTATTATGCATAAATTGTCAAAAATTCTAAGTATAATTTCAGACTGAGAAGTACTGTAATATGAGATCTCTGGTCTCCTCTAGGAGAGGAATGGGAAAGGCAGATGGAAGAATAAATAATGTATAGATTTAGCAATGTAATTTTATTCTATGTTTCCAATGTGAAATGTAATATATATATATATATATATATATACACACACACACACATAGAGATGGTTATGATGGAAGATGACCTTAGAGAACACATGAATTTTCAGAGATTGTTTGGGAAAGCTATATAGAGTTGTGCCCCCATTAGGGAAGATGGTGGTTAATATGAGACTATGCTGAAGATGCCAAAAAGATTGTGTAAGGCAGAGAAAATAACCATTTGTGTCATTTAAAGTATGAAATTAGTAAGAGGTATTTCAGATTGGTAAGGTTGGTAGTGGAAAAATAATTTATAAATAGAACATAGGTATAATTAATTCATTAATGATAAAGATGAAAAATAACTGTATAGGTTCCCTTCATTGTTTTAATGTGGGCTAATTCATTTGCTGAGATCTTCTGTTTCTTTTTTTTAGAAGAAGTAAAATAGAAAATTTTATAAGCAATAAACAAATGAAGCATATTCAAAGAAAAAAAAAAAAAGATCCAAGATTCATGTCTTGATGATAAAATTTATGAACTAGTCTTCTCTTGGTAAGATTTCAACTATTTGCATTTGTTTCTTTTAAACTTATCTTGTCATCTTTTTCCCTATTTTTCTTTTTTTCTCTCCACCTTTACCTATGGTTACATTGACAGATATACCCTTATCCCTCTATGGATATAGAAAGTCTACTCCTATACAAGCTATGGTGGTTGTCCTTCCATTTCTTCATATAATTAATTTTACCAAAATCTAATACCTATAACCTTCCTCTCCCCTCAACACCAATTATGCTGTTAGTTGTCCAACTACACTTCCTTAGTTGAGATGTTTCTTTTATTTTCCAGTTTTCCTTGTTGATTTTGGTTGGATGTGAATATTGGGAGGAAAAGATATTGTATGTATGTGTTTACAGTCACCTTGGATTGCTACAGTATATCTGCCAGTAATTCTTTCAAAAAGGGTATGCAAGAAATACATTTCCTATATTATTCAATATCCAAACATTTCTTTCTTCTGTCCTCAAAATTGAATGCCAGTTTGGCTGGGTATTGGATTCTAGGTTCAAAATCATTTTCCTGTAAAACATTCATGATATTGCTCCATTTACTTCTAGTTTCTGGTGTGTCCAGTGAAAAATCTGCTGTCAGTCTGATTCTTGTTCCTTTGTAGGTTATCTCTTTTCTTGCTCTGGAACCCTTTAGAATTTTCTCTTTATCACCAGCATTCCAAAATTTCACCAAGATGTGTCTAGGAGTGAATATCATTTCACCAATCTTACCAGGTACTCAGTAAGCACTGATAATCTCAAGACTCAATTCTCACTTTAGCTATGGAAAGTTTTCTTCAATTATGTCTTTAAGTATTTCCTCCCCTTCTTTCATTTTACTATATTTTTCTGGAATTCCTATCAAGGGAATGCTGTATCTTCTGGTTCTATCTTCTTTGCTTCTTAACCTTTCTTTATTTATTATCTGCTTGGCCATTTGCATTTCAATTTGATCTTTTAGTTTGTTGGTGTTTTCTTTAAGTATTTCCTTTCTGCTATGCAATGCATCTATTAAGTTTTTACTTTCCAGGATTTCTGACTGACAATTTTTAACCTTCTCAATCTCTTGTTTCTCTCTGAAGATATTATTTACTTGTATTCTAAAGTATTCTTCTGTTTCCTGTCTTAATTCTGCTCCTTTGGATATTTGCTTTTCTGTTGGAGTACCCAAATTTGTACACAAATGCTTTTTCTGTTTACCATAACTTATCTCCAGTGATTCTGAGAGAGAGGACAAATATAAAGTTGGAGAGGGTGTCCTGATTTCCCGACTTTGGAGCATAGCTGTTTTCTCTTCCTTCTGGCTTTGTCTATCATTTGGTGTTTTACCATTTCTTTAAAATCATAATCCAAAGCACAGTAATTAAAGGGAATTTCTTAAAGTCCACGTGAGTCCTCTTCTTTCTCAGTCTTGAAGGAATTCTTTACTGCTTTTCCTTCAGAGGTCTTTTTTTCTTCCCATTTTAAGTCCTCTTCCATTTTCCATGTTGAGTCCTCTTCCACTGGTTGAGTAGCCTCTACCTCTTTGGTGAAAATCTCAGAGCCATCCCTAGTTATTCCCTAAACTTCATGCTTTTTATCTACTACTACAGTATGATGCTTAAAGGTTGATTCTTGTTCCTCATGTAAACCTAAGGCCTTCTTTCCCGCTTCCTCCAGTCCTAAGGCCTCTTCTCCCTCCTCTAGCCCTGAAGCTTCTCCTTCTTCTTCCAGCCCTGAGGTCTCCTCTTCCTCCTCCTCTCCCTGAGGCCTTCTCTCCTTTCTCCTCCAGTCCTGAAACCTCCTTCCCTCCTCATCTAGACCTAAAGCCTCTCCTTCTTCCCCCAGCCCTGGGGCCTCCTCTCCCTCCTCCTCTAGTCCTGGGGCCTCTTCTCCCTCCTCTTCCAGTTCTGAGGACTCTTATTCCTCCAACTCAGGGACTTCTTTCTCTTTCCACTCTTCCTCCTGAGCCTCTAAATTTGTCATTGCTTCTGGCTCAGCAATCTTTACCTCTTTAATAAATAGAAAGCTCAAACTATCATTGGTTGCTCTCCCACCTCCATGTTTTGAATCTATTGGAGTTTTACCCACTTTTTCTTGAATCCCATATCTTCTTCCTCCTTGGTTTATTTTTTTATCTAGTGAGAGTACATTTTTCATTAATTCTTTCATAAAAAATCTGTGGATAATAAATTTTCTGAGGCTTTGCAGGTCTGAAAATGACTGTATTTCATGATCACATTTAACTGGTTATTTAGCTTGGCATAGAAATTTTGGTTCAAAATCATTTTCCCTCAGCATGTTGAAGATGTTTCTCCACTGCTTCCTAATATCCAAGATTGCTGATGAAAATTCTGCTGCCAATGTTAGTATTGCTCCTTCATCTATCAACACTTTTTCTATGGAAGCTTTTGGAATTTCTTCTGTATTCTTGAAATTTTGAAGACTTTTCTCCTTTCTCATTTCTTTGGCTAGTTTATCCCCCACAATCTCTTTGTTCCTCTGCTCTGCAATATCTATTTGGATGTTGCAATTTTTGTATATGTCATCTACACTGCTTAAGTTTTCCTCAAACTTTTAAAAGTTTTTTTGCTTCTATTTTCTCTACTAATGCTGTAATTTTTAAGGCTAAATTTTTATTTGTTGCCACTCTTTCCTGTTACTGGAATTATTTGGATTTTTTATTTCAGGTATTATAATTTCTACTCCTAAAATTTCCTCTAAGTCATTTTTAAGACTTAAAGGAAATTAAGAGAAACTTATTTCTTAAAACATTAAGTCCAGGTTTTCCCACAAGATTTTCATTTTAACTGCTGACATAACTTTGTATTTTTAATCCAATATTTGGCTTATCTCCTGGCCAGTTTCTATTAAATGCTTTGTTTCAATATGGGTGATATTTTCCTTTTTCTTTGGAAGTCTAGCAATTGTATATTTTACACTGGACATTGTGGATGTCATGTTGTCAAGACTGGATTCTGTTATATTGTCCTTAAGAGGAACTTTTGTTCTTGTAGGATTGCTAGAATCCAGCAATTCATAAAGTTTTAAAAAATATGTCATCTCAGCAGCTTGGAAGATACAAGTGTGAACATGGAGGTGAAGGATGCAGATCTTCTATTTCTTTTTAACTCAATGTAGGTAGTTGTGCATTTCTAAGAATTTATCCATTTCATCTATATTATCTAATTTATTGGTGTGCAGTTGATCATAGTATCCTTTTATAGCCCTTTTTATTTACAGCAAAGTCACTTTTAATGTCATTATTCATTTCTTATTTTGTTATTTGTATTACTTCTCTTTTTTTTCTTTGTTGGTGTAACTAAATATTTGTCAATACTTTTTATCATTTCAAAGAACCAACTTTTGGTTTTGTTACTTTTCTCTATTTTTTTTTTATTTGTTTCCACTCTAATCTTTATTATTTCCTTCTTTCTGCTTGCTTTCAGTTTAATTTGCTGTTCTGTTTCTAGTTCTTCCACTTTTGAGGTTAGGTCTCTGAATTAGAAGTTTTACTTCTTTCTTTAATTTAAGCACTAAGAAGTATAAATTTCCCTGTTAATGTTGATTTTGCTGCATCCCATAAGTTTCTGTAAGATGTATTTTCATTCAGCTCAAGATATTTACTAAATTCTCTTCTGATTTCCTCTTTAGCACATTAATTGTTTAAGATTATGTTGTTTAATTTCCATATATTTGTGACTTATCAATTTCTTCCTCTGTTATTCATGTCTAGCTTCAGTCTGTTGAACTTGGAGAATATATATTATATGATTACAATATTTCTGAATTTTTTGAGATTTGTTTTGTGACCTAAAATATGGTCAGCTCTGGAGAATGATCCATGTGCACCTGAGAAAAATGTGTATTCTATTTTTGCCGTGCAAAGTGTCCTAAATATGTCTTTTAGGTCTAGGTGTTTTAGATTATAATTAAGTCTTGTAATTGCCTTATTGATCCTCTGACTAGATCTTTTACCCATTATTGAAAGTGGTGTTTTAATCTCTCTTACTATTTATGCAGATCCATCAATTTCTCCTTTGAAGTCTGTCAGAATTTGCTTCAAATATTTTGGTCTCTTTTATTAGGTGCATATATAATTATTATTCTTACATCTTCCTGTTGAAAAAGCTCCTGTTTTCTGCTTATAATGAACATTTTTGTCCCTTCTAATTTCTTTGACTTAAACTCTATTTTATCTGGTATTAGTATAGCCACTCCAGCTCTCTTACTACTTATAAGTTTTATTTTATTTCATCATTTCACTTTCAATCTACTTGAACTTTGAACTTAAGGTAAGTTTTTGCAGACAACATATAATTGGGCTATGTTTTTTAATAAATTCTGTTAATCTCTCCCTTTGACTGGCTATTTTAAGAGATGTACATTTAAGGTAATTATCAATGTTGTGGGACTTTCACCTGCCATTTTGCTTTGTAGCCTTGTAAGTCTAAATAAGACCTTTAGTAAAAGTAACCATTTATATAATGATGAATTCTAATATTATTGTATTGCATTCTTTGGCAGTTAGCTCCAATTCTTATTTATTACGAGTGCTAAAATGGAAATACATAAAGGGTAATGATAAATATATGGTTTTAAACATGCATATGACAAAGATATAAGTGGTAACAAGTACAAAAAAATGGAAAGAAAGATGGGTGTATATATGTGTGCTATTTAAGTTAAGGTGGTATCAAATCAAATATGATTGCTATATATTTACAATGTTAAATTTTAATCTTATGGTACCACAAAGAAAATATTTGAAAAATATATGCAAATAGAAATGAGATGGTAAACAATATAGTATAATGCAAAAATAAAAAAAATAATAATAGTAGGCATTAACAGAATTAGTGAGGGACAAAAATGGAAAAGACTTACATTTTCATTGTGCATATCTTGCACAACATTTGTGAAATTTTCATTTGTTTTATATTACTTAAGACTATTTTAGGTTGTTCTCAATTCCCAAGATTAATTTCTAGTGTATATATTTCAGTTGCACTTTTACCAAATCTAGAATCTTTCAACTTTTCCAAATTCACTAATTCCTCTTTTTTTTTTTACTTTTCTACAGATTCTTTAGAATATTCTACCTATATGATAATGTGAAAAATTATTGAAGACAGTTTGGTTTCTTCCCCTCTAGCCTTCCTAAATTTGGTATAATTTTTAGCCACATTGCAAAGGTGAATACCTCCAGTTTCATAATTTGAAGCATAGGTGTATTGGAATACTAGAATGAGTAGGAGGAGAAGAAAAAGGAGCAGAAATATTTGAGGTAATAAAACAGTTATTTTCAAAATTAATGACAACTTCCAAACCAAAGATACATCAATTTCAAAGAGCAGCAAATAGTAGGTATGTATTTGAACTGCATAAATCCAATGGCAAAGAAAACGTTTAAAGAAACAAGGCTTTACACTTTACCTATAGCAGAACAAATATAGAAGAATTTTATCAGGCTTCTCTTCTGAAACCATGTAAGTTAGAAAAGAGTGGAGTGAAATTTTGAGACATTGATCAAATAAAACCACCAATCTAGCATTACATATACATTGAAATTCCATAAAATGTAAAGTTTTGGTAGATGCTACAACATGGATGAAACTTGAGTACATCATGTTGAGTAAAATAAACCAAGCAGAAAAATAAAAAAAAATGTATCATCTCACTTACATGAATTTCCTAGAATAAAAATTGCATAGAGACAGATAGTTGATTACAAGTTATTAGGGGCCATAGTGTAGGAAAGCTAAGGGGGTAATTGCTAATTGGTGCAGAGATTGTTTGAAATGATGAAAAATTTGGGTTAAGGAATGGTGGTGTTGGTAACACAATAATTTGTATATAATTAATATCTCTGAATTATACACTTTAAATGGTAAGAATGGGAAATTTTGAGTGATATATATGTTATCACAACATTTTTTTAAATGTGCAAGAGAAATACTTTCTTAGGCAAACAAAAATTGAAATAACTTGTCAATAATAGATCCACCTTGTAAGAAATGCTAAAAATTTTCTTCAAAGGGATGAAAAATATAATAACGAAGAAACTTTAATGAAGAAAGAAAAGGAGTTAGAGAAGGAATAAATGAAAGTAAAATAAAATATTTTATTTTTCTTGTTTTTAGAGATCTAAGAGATAACAGTTTTCTCAAAAATATAATTCTAACAATATTTGCCTGATAAAGCTTCAGGATAAAGGAAATTAATTACAGCAATGTTATAAGGGATGAGAAGGAGGAATAAGGAATTCTGTGCTGTGTTACATGAAGCTGTGGGTCATGAAGCTGTAGTGTTCTCTGAAAGTGGACATAGATTATTTCAAAGTGGATATGATAAACTCTATGGAAACCTGAAAGACAATTTTAAAAAGCATAATATTCTATGAGTAGAGAAAAGAGATAATGGAGAAACATTATGCATCTGAAAGAAAAACAGATACATAGAACTTAATTGACAAAATAACTCATATTAATGGGTTAAAATATAAAATTTTAAAATGTGATCAAGGAAGCAAAATTGAAAAAAATGGAGAAAATTATAACACATATGAAGGAGAACTGTTAATATCACATCTCGACAAAGATATATTATAAATGGACAGGAAAACAAATAAACAGCCACATGAAATAGAGACATCATCAACATATACAAGAATGCCCATTTCACAGAGGAGTAAATCCTTTTCTCTAAAATTCAAAGTCAGTGGGAAGGAGAATAAGTAAATAATGTTGGCCATCATTTATTCCTATCACATTGGCAAAAATTTAAGAATCTCTGGCAGAAATAAGAGAGATCATAAGAGGATAATGTGAACAACTGTAAGCAAAAAAACTAGACAACATAGACAAAATGGAAAAATTCCTAAAAGCACATGAACAACCTATGCTGACTCTGCAAAAACAGAACACCAAAACAATAAAAAGTAAAGAAATTGAAACATCATGACAAACCTCCTAAAGATGAAAATCCCAGGACCAGATGCCTTCACAGGTGAATTCTATCAATCATTCAAAGATGATCTAATACCAATCTTGTTCTTGCTCTTCAAAAAATTTGACAGAAAAGAATGGTACCAAACTCATTCTATGATGCCAACATCATGCTAGTAGCACAACCAGATAAAGTTACTATGAAAAAACAAAATCACAGATGACTATCCCTAATTAATATAGATGTAAAAAAATCCTCAAATAAATACTTGAAAACTGAATCCAAAAGTACTTTAAAAGAATTATACATGACAATCAAGTGTTTTTTATCACATGTATGCAAGAGTGTTTCAACACAAGAAAATCAATTGCTGTAATAAACCACATTAATAGATTGAAGAATATTCACATGATCCTCTTAATTGATACAGAAAAAGAATTTGACAAAATACAGCATCCTTTCTTGATAAAAACAACCCAAAAGATAGGAATAGAAAGTAGCTTTCTCAATATTGTAAAGTGCATATATGAAAAACGTACAGCTAACATTGTACTTAATGGTCAAAGGCTGAAAGCTTTCCCACTGAAATCAGGAACAAGGCACGGGTGACCACTGTCACCACTGATACTCAGAATTGTGCTAGAAATTCTGCCTAGAGCAATTAGACTGGATAAAGAAATAAAAGTCACCAAAATAGGAAAGAGAAAAGTACAACTTTGCTATTCACTAATGATGATATGATCCTATATCTAGAAAATACTGGAAAATCAACCATAAAACTACTAGAACTAAAAGATAAGTTCAGAAAGGTGGTGGGGAACAAGATCAATATGCAAAAATCAGTAGCATTTCTGTAAACTACTGATAAGCAATCTGAGGAGTAAATCAGGAAAAAATTCCCATTTAAAATAGTGACCAGATGAATGAGATATTTAGAAATAAACTTAACCAATGCCATAAAATACCTGTATTCAGAAAAATACAAAACATTGTAAAAAGAAACTGAAAAAGAATTATATAAATGGATATTCTGTTTTCATGGACTGGAAGACTAAATATTGTTATGAAGTCAATTTTACTCAAATTTATTTCCATATTCAAAGTAATTCCAATAAAATTCCTAGCAGCCTTATTTGGCAGAAATTGAAAAGCTAAATATCAAATTTGTTTAGAAGGATAAGGAACCCAAATAACCAAAAATGTCTTACAAAATAAAATGAAGTTGGAGAACTCTTGCTTTCTGACTTTAAATTATAATATGTAGTTACAGCAGTAAAAGCAGCATAGTATTGGCATGAAGATAGACAGATTGAATAATAGAACCAAATTGGTAGTTCAGAAATAGACCATCAGATATAAGGTCAAGTGATTTTTGACAAGGCTACCAAGCCCACCCATTTGGGGCAGAACAGTCTATTCAACAAATGGTGCTGGAAGAACTGGATATCCATACCAAAAGAAAGAATTGATTCCTATCTCATACCTTATACAAAACTTAACAGAAAATGGATCAAGGATTTTAATATAAAAGATATAACCATAAAAGTCCTAGAAGAAAATTTAGTAAAACATCTTCAAATTCTTGTGGTAAGACATAGTTTCTTAAACTTTATACCCAAAGCAGGAGCAATGCAAGAAAAAATAGAGAAAAAGGACCTCCTTAAAATTAAACACTGTTTTTCTTCAAAAGACATTGTTAAGATAGTAAAATACAGCCTACTCAAGGGAGGGAGTTTTGGGAAACACATATCCGATAAGGGTTTGATTTTCATGTCTTCTTGAGAGATCCTACAGCTCAATGATAAAAAGAAAAATAATACAATTAAAAATGGGCAAAATACTTGAATAGACATTTCTCCAAAGAGGAAATACATATGACCAAAAAACATATGAAAAAATGTTCAACATCACTAACTAATAAGGAAATGCAGATCAAACCTACAATAAGACACCATTTCACACCTTATAGAATAGCCATTATTTTTTAAAAATCCAGAAAAGTAAAAGTGCTGGAAATGATGTGGAGAAACAGGAACACTCCTTCTCTTTTGATGGGAATGTAGAATGGTGAAGCCTTTGTGGAAGATAATTGGGCAGTATATCAAGAAGCAGAATATAGAACTGCCATACGATCCAGCAATCCATTTACTAAGAATATACTCAGAAGAACTGAAAGAAAAGATGTGAGCTGATATTTTCACAGAAATGTTCGTAGCAGCATTATGCACAATTGCTAAAGTATGAAACCAGCCCAAGTGTCAATAAGCAGATGAATGGATAAACAAAATTTGGTGTATACACAATTGAATAATATTCAGCCCTCAGAAGAAATGAATTCATGATGCCGGCAACAACATGGATGAATCTAGAGGATATTATGTTAATTGAAATAAATCATACAGAAAAAGACAAATATTGTATGGTTGGTATCACTAATATGAGCTAAATATCATTAGTAAACTCAAGGAGGTAAACTATAGAGTATAAGTAACTATGAAATAGAAAGTGGGTTGAGAATGGGAGGGGATGCTTTTTTGTATGTAACCCTATTTATAAGATTAATTGTAAAAGTATGAAAATGAATAGAATTGCAATAACACATTATAATAAGTATAACACATGATTTTTAAATGTGGTTGTGGCTGAAAGAGGTCATCTGTGGATATAAATGCCAATTGAAAAGAAGCTAGAGAATAATCTAGGGAATGTATAACAGTGATTTTGGTGGTGGATGAAGATCATGTTTAATAGTATAAATATAAGAATGCTCATATTTTACAAAGTGCTAAGAATATTGTGTTACACCAGAAAAATACAACTGATGTAGCTTATGGAAGATAGTAATATTGTAATATTTTTCAGCAATGGCAAGAAGATATTATTTCAATACTAAGAGACCAAAATGAGGGTCATAAATGGGTCTGGGATGTTTCCCTTTGAAGTAATGAAAGCTTTCTGGGATTGACTTGGGTGATGACAGCAAAACTCTGTGATGAAAATGAGAACCACTGTGTGTACACTTTGAACTGATTGTAACAAGCATTGGACTGTATAACACAGGGAATCCAGTGGTGAATGATAGACTATGGTTAACAGGACAGATAAGAGAACATTTTCTTCTGAACAATAACAAGTATATAATATTAACATAAGTTTTTAATAATTGGATGGATTGGGGAAAAACTATAACAATTGTAAGATATGAGCTATAGTTAGTAGTAAAATTTTGACAATGCTCATTCATAGTTTCTAATAAATGTTCAAAACAATACAAGATTTTGGTGGTGGGGAGATACATGGGAGCATTGTATGATGATAAGCCTGTTTGTTCTGTAAGTTAAATTTTTCTATGCATTTATTTTCATGTATGCACACTTATGTATGATATATTTCAATACATTTTTATTAAAAAATAATCTCTACCATTAATCACTATCATGAATATGATGAAAGAGGCACTTGTGCACATTTTTGGTAGTTTTTTAAAATGATAGCTTTTTGTTTTGCTTTGTTTCAACAATACAAATACATATAATTCTAAGTCCAGTGATACAATTTATGGGCATCTGTCAGAGTGAAGTAAAACCCCTTTATGTTAAGACACATATGTGATTATGCTAATTATAGCTTCTTTCAAATGCAAAGGAATGCCAAGAATGTATTCATCAAATACAGAGATGAAGTCCCACAATGGAGATGAGGTGTCTATTCACAATCTGTAGGTCCTTCTAGACAATTAGAAAGAATTTGCTTTTAAATAGTCAGGCATTTTATCTAACTTAGTTTTAAATGATGGTAGCAGTGGAAATGTTCTTAGGATTGCAAATTCTATGGATATTTTGAAGTTGGGGACAAGAAGATTTGCTGAGGTGGAATGTGAGGGAAAAAGGGGACCCAAGAAGGAACAGCCCAATGCCTTGTGTTTTGTATGTTAACAATAGGCCCAAAGGTGCCTTTGCTTTGTACATCATGCTGCTCCCTTCTCCAAGAGGAGAACAAATGGAGAGGGGTCCTCTGAAGAACTGCCTGCTGTGTTAAAACCATCCTCTCCCTTCCTGCCTACACTCAAATCTACTCCAGGTCCATTTGCCTTTAGAAGCTGTCAGATCTACAATCTATTTCCCCATATCTTACCATACTCACTTTTCTACTGCATTTCAAAAGTGTTCCTAAATGTTAAATATTTTCTTCTGTGCCCAATGGGATGTGTGGTCATTCATCAACAATATTCTTTAGAGTCTCAACATTTACTCTCAATGTTCTTCTAATTTTCATGCTTTCCTTGAAACATGGTGCCCCCTGAGTAGACTTGCCCTGATGAAGTCATCTCACGTTGTGGTAGCCCCTGCATGGTAAGAAGGACTTTTCCAGCTGTGAGGAAGTCAGCAGGATGGTTCAGAGAGCTTCTTTCACCAGACCATCCTCCCCACCTCATCTCTCTCAGTCTGCAGCCATGGCAAATATCCATCTTGTAGTCCATTACCTGGCAAAATCATTGTCCCTCTTTGCTTCAATATTAACCAGGTTTTAGGACTTTCATTTTCCTAGGATTTGCTGTGCACCATCCCTCTCCATTAAGCAATCAACTATCCATGAGTCCCTGTCCCCAGATGATCACATCTCACTGTCAATGGCTTCCCATTGTCATTATCTGAGAGAGAATGACAGATGAGGAAGATTGTGTGGCTGCTTCTATGCAAATATAGAATCTGTTAAGTAATGACTTATGTCCTAAATTTAAATATAAGTTTTAAGGTGATTGCTATACATTTGCGAACTCTTCTTATTGCACTTGTGTCAATTTTATCACTTTATTAAACTCCTGTGTTAACATTTGACACTTTGCCAGAAAAAATCTGGGAGGACATTGACTATAACAATAATACGATGTCTATTCTTCCCAAATTATCATATTATTATTTTATTATTTTTAGTTTTTGATTTTTGTTTTCAGTGAATAACACACTCTTTGTTGCAAACATTCCAGAAAAGCAGTTTTCTCTTTTTTCCCAAAGACTAGTATAGAGGGTGTTTCATTTTGCTTGCCTGCAGAAAGCAGATATCATTGAAATGGGTTGACTTAACAATGGGAATTTATTAGCTTAAGATTTTGAGGCTGAAAACAGTGTCCATATCAAGGCATCATCATGCAATTCTTTCTTTCTGAACACTTGACTCATCTGCTACAGGGTAATGCATGTGGTGGCATCTGTTGATCTCTTCTTTCTTTTCTAGGTTTTCTTGCTTTCAGATTCTGGCTTCTGTGCTTTTCCCTGTCTCTCTTTCTCTATACGCTATGCATTTATATAGAATTCAGTAAGAGGATTGATACCTATCCTGAATGAGGTAAGTCACACCTTAACTGATGTAGCCTTATCAAAAGGTCCTACTTGCTAAGGGTTAACACCCATATGATTGAATTAAATTTAAGAAAATGTTTTTTGGGGGGTACATACAGCTTCAAATCACAATTTTGATATGACCAAAACAGGGGCAACACAAATGATAACCACAAAAGAGTGTTTTCAGATATGAGATTTTATACTGAACACTAAGTAAAGATTATCTCTCTCTATCTAATCTCTTTACTTATTAAACATATATATTAATATAGTATTAATGAAACATATTTTAAACACATGCCAACTTCCATGAATCAAATGAACCATTTATTCTATGTTGAAATACACATTTTATTAAATATATTGTTTTAATTTAGCTTTAGTAAATAGGAAATAATATTTAATAACATACATAATGTTTGACATCACCACTCATTCCATTGACACTGAGTGGAGATTCAGTGATGTAAAGGACACATTCCAAATTAAGACCCATTTCAGTACAAGCATAATTTGTAAGTTGATAATTACTTGACTTGTACAAGGAAATTTATCTTTGCAAACCTTAGCTTTCTCCTCTACATAAAGACAAATACTACCTACCCTGGTAAGTTTTTACAATAACTATGGCAGTGATATAAAGCTGAGTATTTTGTCCTTGTGCCCATCCATACACTTTTCCCTAAAGCAGCTGATTAACTAATGGACTAATGTCTAGTATTTTAGTTCCCTAAGATGCTTAAAGCACATACCATAAAATGGTTAGGTCTCAACCAAGGGGTTTTAATAGCTTACAGCTTTTTTTTTTTTTTTTTTTTTGAGTCAGCAACTTCCTCCCCTATACATTTTCTTAAGGATTTACTTATTTATTTACTTTTATCCATTTTTGCACCACCACCACCCCCATTTTTGCTGTTTCTGTGTATATTCGCGGGACAACTCTCTGTGTCCATTTCCTGCCCTTTCTTCTCATCCTTTTCCTCCTTTCTTCACTGGGATTTGATTCTTGGAATCTTCAATGTGAGAGAGAGGCATCCTATTGCCTGCACCATCTTAGTTCCTGTTTTTTTGGTGTGTCTCGTCTTGGCTCTCCCTTGTGTCACTCTCCTGTTACATCATCATCTTGCTCACAGGGCCTGGTGGCACACCCACATGTGGGGCCTGGTGGCTCACCCACTTGGGGGGCCTGGCAGTGCAGGTGGCCCATGTGCCTTCTATATTTTCCTTCTTTTAATTTTTACCGGTAGGTCCCAGGGATCAAACCCAGGTCCCTCCATATGGGAGATGGTTGCCCAACCACCTGAGCCACATCCATCCCCCTGCTATATCTTTTAAGGTTGACCAAAGATACCCAAATTTACTGTTTTTTCCCATACTGGATGGTCATATAATAAATCAGTCTTACGTTATCACCAGCATTCTAAACCGGACCTTGGGAGAAAATCTAGGTCTGGGGACACAGGCATGGTTTCTAATATAGTGAATGATCATCACAAAATCAGAACTGCGAGAATATTCACATAATAGTTTTCAGTTTTCAGGCTAAGAAAATATTCAAGTCAAGGCATCATAAAGATGATGCTTTCTTCCTAAAGAGGGTCTGCTGGTGATCCTTGGATGCTCTGCCACATGACAATGCACATGGCAGTGTCTGCTTGTCTTACTCTTCTCTTCTGGGTTCCATTGATTTCAGCTTCTTGCCTTCATGGCTTTCTCTCTCTTTGTATTCACTCTGTTTATAAAAGACTCCAGTAAGAGGATTAAGACTCAAAGACTTGTCCTGATTACAATGGGTCCACACTCACAAGAATGGATTAACTTTAAGGGCATGTCTTTCTAGTGTTCATACTGCATTAAACCATCACAGAGGGAAAATTGCGTACATTTTTTTTTCCTTTACTGCATAGCAATTAAATACTAGATAGGAGATACATTTCTAGTCTCAGAAAGAGAAAATTTGTCTTTTGCCAGGGAATTTTCTGGTAGCACATGATAGCATGCTTCTCTGATTTACTGGGGCCTATGTTTGATGCTGAAAAAATTCCCCTGTGCATTTTATTTTTGTTTGTTACGAAAGAATCATTTCTGAGGAAAGAGTTAATATCACACAGAGGGTTCCATGAAGAAATTTGCATGTCTATTCAGTAAAAAGCATAAGTATTTTCAGCAAATATTAATTGACCAATGATCATCAGCATTTATTGATGGCCCATTGCCAGCACATGCATTATTGACATAGTATTTGCAAAGCCCATCTTAAAAGGCTGACAGAGCATGTGCATTATCACCTGGTTGCAAAAGAAAAAATATAGGCTGAAGAGTCAGTTACAACCCCTATGAAGACAGTGTGCTGAGACTTGACATTCTCTGTTTGAAAAATTGTTAATATAGAGAACTAAGAATAGAGTGTCAAATGATTTAGTCTAATGCCAAATTTGGCTGATATGTCCTATGTGAAATGTGTATATTATTTCATAAAAACACAATATTTTACTCCACTTATTTTTAAAAAGATGGAATTTTTATTTAAATTATTCAATTTTAAAAGAGGAAACTTGTTTGATAAATGTTTTTCAACATTCAGGAATTTATTTCCTGCTTTCCTTTAAGATTTAAGCAAAAACAAACTCTATACAATTTTGAAGTGAGTCTACATATACACATTCATTTGTATTAGATTTTTTAAAAAGTAAAAAATATGTATTGAATGTAATGAATTCATAATATCATCAACTTGAAGTAGTCAAAAAAAACAAGGAAATAATTTGAAAGATTTACTTCCATAATTATTAAAATTTGTGTTAATTAAACAATAACAAACCATAATTAAAAGGGAACTAAACATAGATAATATTTACATGTAGAAGATTTTAGTCTTTCAGCAATTTTTTTTTATATCACATAAAAGCACATGCAAGTTAACCACAAATTTTTATGACACAACAGATAAATTAAGAAGATATATGAAAAGATGATTTGCACTAAAAATTTAAAAAAAAGAAAAGAACCATGTTCCTCTGCAGGAAGAATTAATGACAAATTAAAACAATCTCATGTTAAAACAAAATGTAAAAAAATATTTACTCCATTAAGAACATATTGGAATATAACTTAAAAAATTTGAATAGACTCAATCCTCACAGAAACCATATAGTCATTATTTTTTAAGAAATATTTGTGTGAAGCTAATATGCTCTAAAACCTATAAGATGTTCTGGAGAAATAATCATTTGCTCCCAGAGATTTACTGGATAAAAAAGTCATCACATACTGAAAGCTCTACATTTCATAACATCTCATAAACGTTATTTGAGAACTTTGGCATTTATTGTACCCATGTTTCAGGATAATACATATTTTACCTGCATTTTGATTTTTATTTCAACCTAATATTTTATACATTAAAATAAAGCAATGCATATATAATGGATGAATAAAGAGTATGGAATCTGTGAGATAACTAATAGAACAGCTATTATCAACCATCAAAAGAGATTTTTGAAGACAAAGGACAATCTTCAAAAATAGACATAATGAAAATAAATTTGTATAATAATAATTATATTAGGAAAATAAAATATGAGCTTTTAATTTTATATTTTTATAGTTTTATTTGTCAAAAGTGCTTCAATTGTGTAGTCATATTGTGACAAAAAAAAAGATCACACAAATTAATATTCATTTCACTTGTAGATTTGAATCACGGCTCCTTTATTCCCTTGGGATTCTGATGTCTTACGCTAGAAAAAATTTTCAACATGCATTTCCCATTTTTCATTTGACTATAAACCCTAAGTGAGTAAACAGAATGAAAGATAGCTTCCTATAAGTAAAATATGGTGGGTGTAATAAAATTAAATTTTGAACTGTCATACTGCCTAGTGTGTTTAAATAAGCAATCTAACAAAGAAAATAATAATATTAATATGTCAGAGCACTTGAAAATATTTTAATTATTTGAAATGGTGGGTAGTTATAAAACAGTAGAACTTGGGAGTAGTTTCTTTTATACATGTTTTGGTACAGTTTGGTAATGAGTGGAAATGATTTCCAAACATGTTTCCCTATGTCATATTAAAACTAGCTAGAATTCTGCTTCTGAATGCCACTTATTAATGGGACTGACAAGAGTTCATATATCTTTAGGAATTACAGAGGCTTGCATAGTAATAGAAAAGTGTGACATTTTTGCCCAATGAAAATACCTAATATAGAGCTACTCAGTATTTTTATCTATATTTACTTGTAAAACTTAGAGGAAATATGAATAAATGAATAATTATAGATGATGTTTGCTATTGAAATAAAAAGAAATATATTTACTTTTTGATGAGCTTTCCTCCCAATAACATGACCTGAGCCACATCCATGGCCTTGTTTCTTAGACTGTATATGAAGGGATTCAAGGTTGGGGGTACCAGAGTGTAGAACACAGATATTACAAGGTCAGAAACAGAAGGGGATGCTGAAGTTGGTTTTAGATAAGCAGTGAAGGCACAGGACAGAAATAATACAGTGACCTCCAAGTTTGGAAGGCAAATGGGGTAGGTTTTTGACTGGCCTTCTGTTGTTGGAAACTTCTTGACAGAGGAGAAGATGTAGACATAGGAAACAACAATGAAAATGAAACAGCAGAACTCTAAAACCACAGTAATGAGAATGGAAACAGTTTCTCTCATTAAATTTTCTGAACAAAACATATTTAATAACTGGGGGATGTCATAGAAGAATTGGTGGACCATGTTGGACCCACAAAAGGATAAGGAAAAGGTACCAGTTTTGTGCAGCACAGCAGTCAGACCTCCACCCAGACAAGACACAGACATGATCTGCATGCACATGTCCACGTTCATGATGATGTCATAGTGTAGGGGATGGCAGATGGCAGAATAGCAGTCTAAGGACATCATTATGAGTAAGAACAGCTCTGTAGCTGCTGAAAAAAACACAAAAATGGACTTGGGTGACACAGCCAAAGAAAGAGATGGAGTTGTTGTGGGTCAAGGAGTTGACTATGGATTTGGAAATTGTAACTGAAATGAGGCAAAGATCCAAGAAGGAGAAATTCTTCAGGAAGAAGTACATGCATGTGTGGAGGAGCTGGTTCATAGTTGTGATTGTGATAATGAGAACATTCCCTATCAGGGTCCACAAATAAATGAGTGAGAAGAACAATGATTGCAAAATGTACATATTGTGATTGGTAGGAAATCCCATAGGGATAAATTGAGTCACAACTGTGAGATTTGTCATTACTGCATTCATAATCTATAAAATATTGAGAAAGGAATAAAACATCATCAATATCAAGTATTTCAATATTACACCTATAATGTATGCATGGTAATCTCACAATCCATTATTTAACCACAAAATTATTCCAGTGTACATCATTTTACTTTATTGATCATCAATCATTGCCTTTTTCATTTTGTTTTATTGCACCAATTTTGTTTCATTTTGAACTTGTCATTAAAATGTTGTCCAAATATATTCTGTTAAAGTGAGTGATTGGCTAGGTATTTTCTACTCCCCTTAGTAATACCTTTCCAAATCTCTTGACAACTCCAAATTCACCAACTAACAAACGCTAATTTGTTCACTAGTGTTGCTGTCCATACTTTATGTCACATGACTAACACAATCTCAGCTTCTATGCAACTATCAAAATTTGAACAATAAAAATTTATCATAATAATATTGAACAATCATTAACTTTCTCATCAACTGTGTAAATTATTTGGCCTTATTGCTCTCTCCAAAAAATTCAGTTTAAAGCTGCTCTTTCATTTGAAAATTTTAATAAGGGATGTATCTAATGGCATGTGTTTTTTTTCTTTCTTCGCAATATACAAAGTGTTTCTCAATTATCATCTGGTGTATAAATTTCCATAGACACATAACCTGGTTACTATAGCTAACAAAGTTCTACAATATATGAGCTAAGATTTTTGCTCAACCTCTTCATCAAATTATTTACTTTTCTTTATTATACCCCCTTTGACATCTTTTCTACATCTAATAAAATAATAGTGTTTTCACATGATTTTTTCATTCATTATATTCATATATTACATGGAATAATGTGTGATCTTATGTACTGTACATATGAAATATTGCAAATATTTTATAAAAGTTTTCATGTCTATTACACTATACATTCTTCCACCCTAGAACACTGCATCTTTCCAATAAGATTAATACCAATTATTTAGCATGGGAGAAAAGATGACACAGAATTAGAGTTAAATTCAGATGGTATCAGTCTAATGAGAAAGTGTGGCTGGCAATTCTGTTGGCAGTGACAGGTTGTGCCTCCTATTCGTACATATTTTTTCTTTAATCTTATTTGAATTTAGTAAGTATTTAAGAATATACTTTACATTTCCCACCCTACACTCTTCCCTTTAACTCCTTCTAAACATTATGATCATTCTCTCTTCATGATGGTGGGTAGTGAAAAGATCACAGAGTAAATGTTAGTTGAAAGATTTAGGAAAGAGGTGACATAAAATAATTCAAAACGTAGAGGAAACTGTTCCATATATCTTATTAAAGGGAAAAATAAAGATTATTATTGCATTAATGCATTCTTATTAAATGATTTAGTATTTATGACCAATTAAAAAATTATAAGGGCATTATTTAATTTTATATATCTCTACTTCTGTTTATGTTAAAAAACATTGTGAATTCTTCATAATATAAAATCATTCACAGACCCTGCATATTTAGTGTTCATGGCCATAAATATACATATTTCTAACTTATTCATATTGGTTCATTTAGTGTGAGGGTAAGTAAATTTTAAATGTATAATAACTCAAAATAAGGTCTTTAATCATTCTGACTGACTTATACATCAATATTTAATAGCTAAAAGAATAGTAGGAATTAGTAAAACACTTATTATTTGTTTCTTCTTTATTACTTCTTATTTGCCTTTCCTTAATTTTCAAAGGTTAAATATGTATTTAACCTTGAATACACATTCAGCTTAGTGAGCTAAATACTAATTTACATCACTGACATTCACAACACATAATATTCATTTTATACACTTATGAACCATGATATTATAATACACCAAAATTGTTAAAATTACAATTTATTTGTGGAACACTTAAAATAGAGGAAAGTAAAAAGTAACATTCTCTTCCATTGAAATTCATGCCCAGAAATTGATGTCCTTGTTAACTGAATAATTTCTGCAGCAGCAAATACTATGATCTCTTTAGCTTTTATTTTTCACTTTAAAATTAAAAATATTTTAACCACTGTTTTATTTCTCCAGTTATTTTAAAATCTAAAATGAATTGTCTTCTAAACTGTAATGATTTACTGGTATTACATGGTACATGAAGGATCCAATTGTCTTCTGAAGGTCACTCCTGGGAAGACCATAAACATTCCATTGGAAAGAGATCATAAATCATGTTGATTCCTTTGATTACTCCTGCATAATCTGGCTTCATGGATATATATTTTGGCAGAAAAAATAGAACTGAAAAGTTCACTCATTTTAACTCTGTTGCTGCTCTCCCATGAGCTTGAACATGGCCCAGGGATTAAAATGTATCAAATTGCTTGAGTCCAAAGGGAGAAAGTGCTAACTTTGTCTCCATTGACTTTGTTAATTGGTATCACCATTTGATAAAATCTCAGTAATTAGTGGAATCATTATGTCATATTTTTATGCTATTAGTGGTTTGCACGTATATGGATAGAACTGTAATAATTCTAGTTTACAATTATTTTTTCATCATTTCTTGAGTGTTGTCTGCTGGCACTGCTTCAATAAAAGCAATGCAAATAGTCAAAGACCAGAGCACTGAAGAGCACCACTATTTGGGGTAGCATCCACTTTGGCAGTGTATGAGGTCCTGCTGAGATATGCATAAGCGTTACCTCTGGGATGACCTCCTGACTCCCTTTGAAGGATCTTAGCCATATAAACTCATTTGTCTTCACCTTTTCCCCTTTTTAGTCGAGGTCTTTTTCCAGTTGCATAGCTAGTTGGTGCTTGGAAGTAATCCCTTGATGCCAGGGAGGCTCATTCCCAGAATCATGTCCCATGCTGGGGGGAAGGTAATACATTCATATGCTGAGTTTGGCTTAGAGTGAGGCTACATTTGAGCAACAGGAGGCTCTCAGGAGGCAACTATTAGGCATGACACAATAGGTTAAGTTTCAATTTCAAGTGCAAAGGCTTATAAGTGTAATCATCAATATCAAGAGCCCATCAATGGATCATGCTCCCTTGCCTGTCATTGTCCCTGCACTTGGGGGTCTGTTGCTGCTCTATTAGAGAATGTGTCAGAGCTCTCCAGGATGGGAATTCAATATTCTCTCAGTTGTTGTATGGGTCTCCACCCACTGTGACAATGCCCCACTATCATTTGAACATTTTTATATACATTATATGTATGCCCAGGCAAATGTCCTCTCATGTATCCCCCATCACCAACACCCCACACCAATGATCCTCCCCTGCCCACATGCAGCCTTTCTGTGATCCAAAGCTTCTTCAAAAATGAAGCCATTAAATAACCAAAACAATTAATAGAGAAATGAAATACAGATAAGTTTAAATATAAGAAATAAAATACAATAAAATTTTTAAAAACTAAAATAAAATTAAAAGATTGGGATATTAAAAAATAATGAAAATATATATTTTTTTAAATTTTACTTTTTGCCTTTTACCACTGTAATATCTTTTGTCCTGCTGTACAATGGCATTTTCTTCTATTTATTACCCAGTGTCTTACTATTTTTCATTTTGTTTTCAAAGAAGTTTTAGGGCACAGTAAAGTCATACATAGATTATAGGTGACTCTCATATACCCAGCATCCTCCCCTTTGCCTCCTTCCCATATTAATACCTTTTTATATGTGGATGGTACTTTTGTTATAACTGATACACAAATAGTGAAACATAGCTACTAAGCATGGTCAATGCTTTATATTATGGTTTACATTTTTTACAGTACACTATTATAAATGTTGATGTTATTTAACATGGCCTGTGTCCATCATTCATTGTAAGATCGTGTAGAACACTTCCATTGCCCACTAAATACTCCCTATTCTATCTATTCTATTCCTCCCTCCCTCTCCCCTTGGGGCCCACAGTGACCCGCTGGTTTCACTGCTTTCTCCCTCATTTTTGAATGCCAGCTTTGATGGATACAGAATTCTTGGCTGGCAGTGTTTTTCTTTTTGCATCTTAACTATGTCATACCACTGCCTTCTCACCTTCATGGATTCAGATAAGAAATCAACACTTAATATTACTGAGCTTGTCTTATATGTGATGGAACTCTTTTCTCTTGCTGCTTTCAGAATTCTCTCTTTATCTTGAACATTTGGCAATCTGATAAGTATGTGTGTCATGATAAGCCTTTTAGAATTTATAGTGTTTGGAGTTCACTGCACTTCCTAGATATGCACTTTCATGACCTCATAAGATTTGGGACATTTTTGGTCATTATTTCCTTCAACAGTTCTTTTGTCCCTTTTACCTCCTCTTCTCTTCTGGGGTGCCTATAATGTGTATGTTTTGGATTTTCTTATTGTTATTCATTTTCCTGAGTTCCTGCTGAATTTTTTTCTAATTTTTATCTATTTTTCTGCTATCTGTGTTATTTCAGATGTTCTATCTTCAATGTCACTAGTTCTTTCCTCTGCCTATTCAAATCTGATGTTATGTATTTCAGGAATATTTTTTATTTCTTCTATTGTGCCTTTAATTACCATCAGATTTGTTATCTTGTTATTTATGTTATGATTTCTTCTGTACGTTTCCCCAATGTCTTCTTAATATCTTGTATCTCTTCCTTCAATTTATTAACTTGATTTATGATATTTGTTTGGATATACTTAATCTGTTGATTCACCTTCTGCACTCCCTCATGCTTTTTATTTGGTTCATTAGATTGTGCCATGTCTCCTGTTCCTTCACATGACTCATAATTTTGGTCTAGGCATCTGTTTATATTGTTGGTTTTATTCAGTTGGTTAGCTTATATTTCTATGCTAAAGCATTTTTTTTTACTTTGTTTTATGTTGAGTTTCTTCTTTTATTCTTGTTTCCACTTATGCTATATCATTGTGTTTGTTCAGATTCCTCTGGAAAAAAAATTAAAAACATAAAAAAGAAAGTAAGAAAAAAAGAATAATTTTTAAAAGGATGGAAAATGAACCATTAAAGAGGCTTAAAAAATAAGTAATAAGACCAAATATCATAAAAAATTAAAATAAAATAATAATAAAAAATGTGGAAATAGAAAAAAAAAAGAAATAGGAAAAAAAAAAGACCTGAAAGATGATAAGGTATGAAAGGTAATGAATACCAAACATGAGATAGTGGCATGAAATAAAAGCAAAGGATGAGGGAAAATGAAAAAAAGTAAGGAAATAAATGTAACAAATGTACCATCCACATATAAAAAGGTACTAATACAGGAAGGAGAATAAAGGGGAGGATGTTGGGTATATGGGAGAACCCTCTGTTCTGTATGTGACTTTACTGTGACCTAAAACTTCTTTGAAAACAAAATGAAAAAAAGTAAGACACTGGGGAATAAATGGAAGAGAATGTCATTGTACATATAGGACAACACATATTATAATGAGGAAAGGCAAAATGTGAAAAAAAATAAACATTTTTCATTATTTTATATTCCAATTTTTTAAATTTATTTTATTTTTTGTTTTCTTTAAATTTTTATATATTTTATTTCTTATATTTAAACCTACCATTATTATTTCATTTCCCTATTAATTGTGTTTGGCTATTTTATTGGCTCCATTTTTGAAGAAGCTTTTGATCACAGAATGGATACACATGGGGCAGGAGAGGATCATTAGTGTGGAGTGTCAGTGATGGGGAATACATGGGAGGAAGTTCATCTGAACATATATATAAGATATATAAATATGTTCAAATGTTCATGGGGCATTGTCACAGTGGGTGGACATTCGGAGAGGTCTGCCATGTTCTCTAATGGAGCAGCAACATTCCCCCAAGTGCAGTGGAAACGACTGGTGAAGGAGTATGGTCTATTGATGGGTCCTTGATATTGATGACTATTATTGTGAGCTTTTGCTCTTGAAATTGAAACTTAGCCTGTTTTTGTGGGGTGCCTGAGAATTGCCCCCTGAGAGCCTCCTTGTTGCTCAAATGTACCTCTCTCTAAGCCAAACTCAACATATAAATGCATTACCGTCCCTTCATTGTGGGACATGACTCCCAGGAATGAGCCTCCCTGGGACCAAGGGATTACTACCAAGCCCCAAATAGCAATGTAACTGGAAAAAGACCTCAAATAAAAAGGGGGAAATGTAAAGACAAATGAGTTTATATGGCTAAGAGACTTCAAAGTGAGTCGGGAAGTCACCCCAGAGGTAATGCTTATGCACCTGTCAGCAGCATCTCATAGACTGCCAAAGTGGATAGTACCCCAAATAGTGGTGCTTCTGAAGGCTCTGGAGACACCCAGGTCCTGTGGTCATGGAAGAGAACTCTGGAATTTGTTGCTTTGCAAGTGGGCCCACTCTGGAGTTTGTGCTCCTGAGAGTGACAGAGTTGGACTCAGTTATGGCTTCCCTACACATGGCTCATCTGTCCCTTCTATTTGAACCTCTACTTGGTGCTGGAATTGGTAGGAGTATATCCAAGAGACTTGAATCTCTGGGCTGTCCATGTGCCAGCTGGGCCCTGAGCCTCAGTGGAGTTGCAACATCTACTCTCCAGTTCATTGGACTTCCCCATAACAACTAACAAGGAAGTAAGGATTGACAACCACTATACCAAGGAACTGAGAGAGCTTACAACTGCAAGAAAGAGAATCCCATCCATTGACTGTATGAGATTGAAGCCTCCTCTCAATTAGAGGTGGAATAGACATCACCATCCCAGAATCCTCAGGATTTGGGAATGAACTATGAACTAGAGTGGACTTACTGGTATTCTACTATAGACTTATTGTGATTCTTGCAATGGAAGAAATTACAACATTGATGTGGAGCCAGTGGCCACTGGAGGCTCTGCAGGCAAGGAGAGGGGAAAACTGGTATAATATGGGGGCTTTTTCAGGACTTGGGAATCATCCTGAATGACATTCCAACAACAGATATAGGCCATTATATATCTTCCCATTACATGCAGAATTGTGTGGGAGAGAGTGTAAACTACAATGTGAACTATGGTCCATGCTTTGTGGCAATGCCCCAGGATGCATTTATCAATTACACTGAATGTACCTTCCTAATGAAGTATGTTGTTTATGTGGGAAAATGTGAGAGGTAAGTGGAGCAGAGCACATGGGAATCCTTATTTTTGTGTGTAACATTAAGGTAATCTAAGTATCTTTTAAAAAATAAAAAATATATATTTAGAAAAATAAGAGGATAAAGGGAAAAAAAAGAAGAATTAAAAACAAAAAATGAGTCTCGTTCTCAGATGACCTGTACCATATCAGGCTGCCAGTGCTCACCAATCAATCACCTATGGCCAGCCTCTGCAGATAATGTATTCAGATGCAGACAAAATATAAAGAATAAAGAACAAAATCAATCAATCAATCCTAAAAATAATTTTCATGAGGCTTTTTGTCCCCCACTTCCCCATCTTCCAGGGAGCCAGCTGGATGCCTGACAACCCGCTAGGACACTCTTAGATTCTCTTCTCTTCTAGGTCAAATGGGCACCTGACAGGTTCTGATTGCCTTTCCCTGCCCACTTTCCCACAGAGCAGATGGGTGTCTGACTGCTTTCTGACTGCCTCTGCAGTTTCCCCTCTCACCTATGCTGATGGGCACCTGTCAGCTCACGACTTCACTAACCCAGTTCCTTTCTCTTCCAGGGCATGTGAGTATGATAGCCCACCTGATCAGCTGTGTGATATGCATAGACTGGGCTTGGCAACACATGAACTTCATTGAGAAGAGATATGGATCTTTTAAGGGGTCTTAAATACCATTGTTTCAAAGAGGTGGAAAGAAAGCCCCAATATATTTCCAGTTGAGTTCAGGCTAGCTACCAGTATTCTGTGAAAGATCTTAAGAATAATTAAGGACTTCACACTTCATAACATCTATATTCACTGAATATTTTTATGTACTTTTATCCTTCATACCCAACTCATTCTTTTTTTTTTTTAACAAATCTATTTTATTGGTACATATTAACAAAGCATACAATTCATTCAATGTGTACAATAATAGTATTTGGTATAATCTCATAGTTGTGCATTCATCATTTCAATTATTATTAGAATATTTTCATTATTTCAACAATAATAGCAAACAAAAAATGACAAACAATAAACAAGAAAATTCCTCACCTCTCCATCTCTGTTTCCACTTCTTTTTTTTTAATTAATTAATTAATATATATACATATAAACATATTTTAAGAGGTGCTTAGATTACCGAAAATACTACACAGAACCCCCTGGGATTCCCATGTTGCCTACCCCCCGCACCTCCCGCCACGTCCCACACAAACATCTCCCATAAGTGTGGCCCACCACCCTCAATGGACTTACACATCCTGGGGCCTTGCCACCAACCCTAGACCACAGTTCACATCGTAGACCACACTCTCTCCCACACAGTTCTGGGTGGTGTGTGCTGATTTAAAATGGCCTACATCCGTTGCCACAACGGTACTCAGGACAACCTCCAAATCCCAAAGAAGCCCCTGTATTTCAACTGCTCATCCCCTCCCTGCCCCAAAAGTGTCAAGTGGCCACTGGCTCCAACTCATTGTTATAATTTCTTCCATTGCTAGAATCACCATATGTGTACAACAGAATACCATCAAGTCCACTCTAGCCCATAGTTCTCCCGCCAATCCTGATGGGACTGGGATATGGTGATGTCCACTCTACCTCCAAGTGAGAGAGAGCTTATATCCCATGGATATGGTGGGTGGGATGATCCTGCCTGCAGATGCAGGCCCTCTCCATTTCCTGGGATGGCCGTTGCCCATCGTTGTCTCCTCACCAGGTGACTTGGATGAGTCCATTGAGCTGTAGGGTAGGAGTTGCAGCTCCACCAAGATTCCATGCACACCTGGCACATAGGTAGGCCAGAGGTTCCAGTCTCTGGAAGTATACCTAAAAACTTCTGCATCACATATAGGTTTGAATAGAAGGGACTGATGAACCCTGTGCAGGGAGGACTTATTTGAGTCCAATTCTGTCACTCTCCGGAATACAGATTCCAAAGTAGAGCCCAACTCATTCTTTACAGTGCCTTTTTTCTGCAAGCTGATGTTTCTCTGCTTCAACCTATTTAGCCTATACATCCTACTACTTCTGCAAGGAGGGTCTAGTTTCCTCACTTCTGAGGTCTATGGCAGAAAGGGAGTTTTAATCTCTTTTTGTAGGAATTCTCTTACCATACAGAGTACCCTAATATGTTCCCTCAGTTGTGCCTTCTCTTCTCCTTTTCTTTCTATTTTTAGGCATAAGATTTCCTTATAACTCACCATTATTTAAATGTGTTTGGGGAAAAAGAAGAGATAAATGTTTGTTTAAATCTGTCATTATAACCAAAATTATGTTTTGCATAAATTCATTTATGCTTTTTTTGAGTCTAAGGCACATAAAGAATTTTAATCATACAATAAAATAAAATAGATACTTGCATATCTAGATAAGATTAATGTAAATTGGATCATAGTGCCAGATTATCTCTACCAACATAAAAACAGAAAATGAATAAAACATAAGAGACAATTTTTTCTGGCAGTGGACATGAGTGCAAAAGTTTAAACACTGTATAAAAATGATTGTAAAATATAATTCAATTATTTTTGCTGTAAAGACAATGAAAAGTATTCATACCCTGTTGGAGTAGTTCAAACAGTGAGCTTTCAATTAATTACAGCTTCCTTCCCCTCCAAAATTCAGGTTTACAAATATTAATATCATAATGTTCAATTAAAAGCAAATACCTGAAAAAGTACGAAAGGATTTCCATAATATTCAAAGAAAATCCAAGTCATCAAGGTAAACAAGCAGTAATATTAAGAATAAACAAAAGTTTAAATCTAGCCTCCATCTGCATAAAATAAAAAGCAATACAAAATTGGATAAGTACTATAGATCCAGTTTTATCACATATTCTTCATATTTGATGGAAATGTATTCAAATTTCTCAATAGTGCCTTTGAATGTATAGTTACATTTTCATTTACATCTATGTCTATGTCAATGTCAAATCTATATTCTAAGATCAAGTACACCATCACAAATTGCAGGTATGGTTTCAGGCTGGCATAGTCCCTTAGTTTTCTTTATTCTTCATCAGTGATATTTTGAAAAGTGAAGCCCATTTATTTTCTTAGAATGTCCATCAATCTAAATTTATCTAAGGTTTTCTGGTGACTACAATCAGATTATACACTTTTGGCAAGATTACTACAGAAGTTTATCTAATAAGGAGGCACAAGATATCAATATGTTCCAATACTGGTTCTATTAACTTTCATCACTTGGTTAAGATGAAGTCTGCCAGGTTTCTCCACTGTAAACTTACTCTTTTACCCTTTGTAGTTAATAAATATTTTGTGGGAAGACGCATTGAAATTAGAACCCCAAATAAGATACCTTGTCATTATCCTGTGTTTTTGCCTCCTTTTCCCCCCACATTTTATGCTTTCCTGATACTGTGCAATTTGCTTGGCAATTTTTTCAGATCACTTTTCAAATCCAGTTATTATTTCTTCAAATTCTTATTTTAAGTGACTTTCTAAATTATTTTTAAAGTTTAAATAGTTGCAAATATTTTCATCATCATGGATAGAAGGATAGAAGTGGTTCCTTTTAAACCGGTTGATCAAACTTGATAGCCATTTATGCCTCCTTAGTTTTTGTCAGTCCTTAAATTGCATGTTTAAAGTTTATCATGTGGATTGCTAGGCCATATTTGAATATTGAACATATACATATAGATGTTTTTGGTGTATACATCTATAGTCTTTTTCTATAAGTCAAAGTATTTGGAGGGGAAAAAAGGGAGATAGAGGAAATGAAGAACATAGTACGGACTGATATTATCTAAAAGTTAAGCTACAATAAACAAAAAAAGGATAGAGCTGGTAAATAGTATACCTGGAAGGGTAAACAAAGGAAATCCTACTCACAATTTATAGGTTTATTTTTATATATCTGATAAGGAAATGTTAACCATTACCAATAAACATTACCTTCTTGCTTCACTATTTTTCTTTCCTTGTTTATCCTCCATATTCCTGAACTTGTTGGAACTGTGTGTGGGGGGGGTGTTTTTGTTGTGGTTTGTTTATTTATTTTTAACAAAAACATATTTATTTATTAACCAAAAATATGAGATAATTAAACCAAAGCTGTGAACTAATTGTATGTAAAATGTTTGTGATAAATATATTGGAACATCATTATAAAAAAACAAAACAGAACACTATATAGAAGTTTGCTCATTGAACTGAGCATGTTCATCTTCTTGGCTAAATCCTACCCAGACGGGATGATGGAATTTTTATTCTTTTTCATAGACCCAAGTACTGGTGACATTGTTAATAACACATACCACCACTAATTCCCCATATTCCACTTTTCTTTTTATTGTGCTTTTTTTTTTTTGCATCCAATTCCTGGTGTTAAACCAATGTACCATCTGTTAAGTTACAGATAGAGTTTTTTCTGCTTTCATCTGTATTTTTTTCCAAGTTCTCTCCCAGGTTGCAAGAAAATTGGGATGTTTTCAAAGTGTTCTTAGCTTTTGAGGTGAGGGATTTGCTTTTAGAACTTATGATACAATCTGACACCCATTTTTCCCAGAGTTACTCGAACTCCTACTTCATTCATGTATTCATCAAAGCCTTTGCTCACCACCAGGCGTCATCTTCCTACCAGCTGCTGAAAGGTGGCAGTAGTTGGAATGAAGGTAAATTGAGTCTCAATGAAATTTCATTTCCTTCTCCTCTGTGCCATGCTACAATTAATTTAGCATGTCTGTCTTCAAGCTCATTAACTATTTTAATAGAATATTTTCATTTTCATTAATCTTCATTTTAAGCAACAATCTTTATTCCATTTATACAAGTCTCACTTCTTTTTCAAATCTGCAAGGACAAACCTCATTTTGACATTTTATCCTTAATATTTTTTAAATCTTTTCAATGAATTTTTAAACAAATGATGCATAATACTTCATTCCAAGTACAACATTTCAATATATGGACTTCTTGCATATTGAGAAATCTGTTTTTTTTTTAATAGTTCTAAACAAAGTAATGTGGAAAAATTAACATACAATTAACAAGAAATTCATCATGATATATTAGATAAAGAAGCAATATAAAATAATTTAATAAGTAAAATAAGATAAAATTAAAAATCAATCTACCCAGAGACACAGGTTGATGACCAGACAAGTTGCTCATCTAGCTTCAGCAGAACAAAAAGCAGCCATGGACAGAGGAATTCTCTGGTAGCACATGGTGCTGTGCTTCTCTGATTGTCTTGGACTATTTTGGTGTTCAGAGTGCCCTGGTGCACTTATTTTTATTTGTAACAGGAGAATTAGGTCTGAATATCATAAATTTATAGTGCACAAAGGCTTCCTTGAAGAAACATGTATAAATCTATGCAATATAAATTTTAAGTATTCTAAATGAATATTAATTGTTGAATGATCACCAACATTTTTTGATTGCCCATTGCAGGAACATGCATTACTGATGTAATCCTTGCAACAACCCCGTGTATTCCTGTTTTAAAAGACTAATAATGAGAATATTCTCGCTGTCATGATTTTGTGATAATTAGGGTAGGCTAAACATTTGCTATATTAGAAACCATGCATGTGTCCCCAGACCTAGTTTTTCTCCCTAGGTCTGGGTTTTAGAATGCTGGTGATAAACCAAGCCTGATTTATTATATGACCATGCTGTATGGGAAATGACTATAACTCTAGGTATCTTTAGTCAATCTTAGGAGATTTAACAGGGGGATGGATGCGACTCAAATGGTTGGACTTCTGTCTCCCATATGGAGGGACCTGGGTTCGATCCCCGGGACCTCCCAGTAAAAATTAAAAAAGAAAAATATAGAAGGTGTGTGGGCCACCAGGCCCCACGAGCAGATGAACCCCCCAGTCCCCATGCAAGGGTACACCACCAGACCCCGTGAGTGGGTGTGCTGCCAGGTCATGTAAGCGGGTGTGCCATCAGGCCCTGCATGTGGGTACACCATCAGGCCCTGCTGAGCCATGCAGCAAAATGATGATGTAACAGGAGAGTGACACAAGCAAGAGCCAAGACAAGACACACTGAAAAACCAGGAATTAAGGTGGTACAGGTGGTAGGATGCCCCTCTACCCTATCGGAGGTTCTGAGGTTTGAATCCTGGTGAAGACACAAGGAGTAGGATGAGAGGAGAGGGCAGGAACTAGACACAGAGAATTCCCAGTGAATGGACACAAAAACAGCAAAAACAGGGTAGGGGGTAAAAATGGATAAAAATAAATAAATAAATAAATAAATAAATAAATAAATAAATAAATCCTTAAAAAAAAAAGAAAAAGTGGATAAATATTACAAACAATAGAATACAAAATATGTTAAAAGGAGTAACAAAAATGTTAAAATGGAAAAAAAAAAGACTAATAAAGTATGAGTAGTATCGGTTCATTTACTATCGGAAAAATAAAGTTTGAACAATAATGGGCAATACATACAAATTTTAATATCATACTGACTTTTGAAATTGTATGCTTAGGAAATTTAGGTCAACACCAGCTTCTCACTTGGGCTGTGACATGCGGTATATGATATGCAATAAGTCATAATTTAACTTCTTGTAGTGTCATTTTTATTCAAAAACAGAATTTGTTCTTCCTGTTAACTGATTGTAATAAGAAGAGCCTTGATTGAAAATTTTTTAGTATTTGAGGAAATATTTCCTGCTCTTTAAAAAGACTTCTGGGAAAAAAAAACAATAAGATCATTTTGATCTCAGTATACATATACACATCTTTGTGTATAAAATTAAAAGATGTAAAAACATGTGAATTGAATGCAATGAATTAATAATATCATCAATTTGATGTAACCAAAAATTACAAGGAAAAATTTAACAGATTTAAATACATAATTCTTAGATGTTGCTCTAATTGAAAAATAACAAAACCCTAATTAAAGAGACAAGTAGAGATAGACAATAATTACATGAAGTAGATATTAGTATCTATATCATCTAAAAGCACATTCAAGTTAACCATGAATTTTATAACACAACAGAAAAATGAAGAATTGATTCAGACTGCAGAATAATAAACAGTAAATCAGCATGGTCCACTGCATGGTGAACAAATGATAAATTACAGAAATCCTTATATTATATATATTTTTTTGATTTTCACAAGGATAGAATTGAAAATTAATATTCATTTCATTATGATACTTGAATCATAGTTGCTCTACTGCCTTAGATTCTGATCTCTTTCTCTGATAAAATTCATTTAGCACACATTTTCCATTTTTCTTTTCATAGAAAACCCAAAACTAATACATAAAAAGAACGACAGCTTCCCGCAAGTAGTATGAGGTGAGGAAGATCACCACATTTAATTTTGAAGCAAATTATCTACCAAAGTGATAAATAAATAAGACACAAATTCAGGAAATAAATAAAAATATGTCAAAGTATTCTACATTATGTTAGTAATTAAAAATGGTAACATAATATGAGAATAGAGGTATGGGGTAGAATTTTTTAAATTTAATTTAGTTTGTTTTTTGGTAAAATTTGATAATGTCTAGAGGTGCTTTCTAAGATTACATGTTTCTTTACATCATATGAAAATAGCTAGAATTCATCTTATGAATAGATTCAAGAAAGGAATTGAATTAAATTTCCATAACTAAAGGATTTCCAGAGGTTTAATAATAATAGAAAAAGGTAACTTTTCTATCCAATGAAAACACCTAATTAAGCATTGCTCCTTTCCTTTTCTTGTACATATTTACTTGTAAAATTGGAAGAAAAGTGAGTAAATCATAGGTTAATATTTGTAAATTATATCTGTTTTTTAAAGAAAATAGGGGTATGTTTTACTTTTTGATGAGCTTTTCCTCTATCAACATTCCCAGAGCCACCTTCAGGGCCTTGATTCTTAGACTTTTATATTCAAGGTTGGGGGTACCAGAGTGTACAACACAGATATTACAAGGTCTGAAATAGAAGGAGACCTTGAAGTTGGCTTTAGATTAGGAGTGAAGTCAGTGGAGAGGAATAATACAATAACCACCAGGTGTAGAAAACATGTGGAATAGGATTTTGACTGGCCTTCTGTTGATGGACTTTTCTTGACAGAGAAAATGAAAAAGCAGGAACCCAAGACTACACTAATAAGGATGGGCACAATTTCTGTTATTAAATTTTCTAAACCAGAAATAGCTAATCTTTGGGGTATGCTATAGAAGAACTGATGGACCACATTGAACCTACAGAAGGAGAAGGAGAAGGAGAAGGTTATCAGCTGTGTGCATCATGGCAATCCGAACCTCACCCAGCCAAGACACAACCACCATCTGCCTTACATGTCGATGTTCATGATGACCTCATAGTGCAGAGGATGGCAGATGGTAGCATAGCGGTCAAAGGACATTGCTATGAGGAGGAACAGCTTTGCAACTGCCAATAAAACCACCAAAAACACTTGGGTGAAACAACCAAAGATATAGATGGAGTTGTTGTGGGTCAAGGAGTTGAGAATGGATTTGGCGATTGTAACTGAAATGAGGCAAAGATCCGGGAAGGATAAATTCTTCAGGAAGAAGGAGATGGCTGTGTGGAGGTGCTGGTCTAAAGTTGTGATCAGGATAATGAGGATATTCCCCATCAGGGCCCACAAGTCAATAAATGAGAAGAGCACTGAATGCAAAATGTATATATTTTGATTGGTAGAATATCCCATGAGGATAAATTCATTTGTAGCTGTTTTATTTTTCATTAGTGCAGGTGTAAATGTTTTAAAAATTACTAAAGAAAAAGAAAAAGAAAGAAAACATGAACAAATTCAAGTCTCACAACATTAAACATATAATGGGTGTCTGCATATGGCAATGATACTATCAATATACATAAATATTACTTCCAAGTACAAGTTGTATACTTCCTCGGTGTATTGATCATCAATAATTTCCTGGTTAATTTAGCTTTATTGAACCAAATTAATTTCATTTCTCATAAATCTGTCATTATAATATTGTTTTAATATATTATGTGAAAGATGCAGAATAACTGAAAATTTATCTACTGACCTATCAAAATCCTTCAAACTCCTAGATTAGTTCAAACTGACCAACTAATTACTGCTAAATTGAGCCATAGGCACAATTGTCCCTACATCCTATCCAATGATGAATACAATTTCTATTTCTACACAGCTTCTGAGAATTTGAGATATAATTAATTCCTCATCGACTCTATAAAATCTTCAGCCTTTTTGACTCTGCATAGCTTTCAGTTTAAAGTTGTTAATAAATTTCAACATTTTAATAAAGAATTTAGTTAATGGCTGCCTTTTTTTTCTCCTTCACAATACTCAACTCTTTGATCATTTGCAGTCTTATACTTAGATGTTAATAAGTAACCTGGTTACTGTAGCTATCAAATATGCTACAATATATGAGCTGAGATTATAGGCCTCATATTCACGTAATTATTTATTTTTAAGAAATTTCTTGCCCTTTGATATTCCTCCATATCTAATAAGTAAAATAATTATGTTTACCCCACAAGCTCTTTCTTCTCTGTTTTTATTATCTCTTCAATATTATGGCATTATCAACTGCACATCCAAAGTATTGCAAATATTTTATAACAGTTTTCATGTTAGTAACACTGCCAGTTCCTCTTCCTTGTGTTTCTCTATCCCATCTATAAGGTTAATACTAATTTTGCAACAGGGGAGAAGGAATGATACAGTGGAGCTAAATTCGATGACATCTGTGTGATGAAATACTGTGGTCAGTATTCCTTTTGGAATGACAGTTTGATGCCTTATATTTGTACAGATTTCATTCTTCAACCTTCATCTACATTAAGAAATATTTAACAATATACTTTACCATTCACCTACCCACATTCTCCCCTTTAATTCATTTTTTAAAATGTGCTCATTCTTTGTCCAGGTTGTGGATAGTAGAAAGGTCACAGAGTAAATGTTGTTACATTTAACAAATTAAATGGTAAAAATACAATTATATCAGGATACTGATACATCAATGTTAAAATACATATATTTTAAATAAATACATACTGAAGAGTCAGACTCCCCAAAAGTTGCTCTGTTTTGAAAACCATATATCCCCATGGAGACTGACTTCCAGGGCATTAATCCAGTTAATCTGATGAATTTATATTAAGAATTTGAAAAAAAAAATAGTGCTTGTAGGTATTAGCAAAATAACCCTAAGAAATTTCAAACATAGGCTAATTTAAAAATGAAAAAAAAATCATTACCATATTTCTAACTTACTCATACTTGTCTGTGAATTATAGTGATGAGGAAATAAAATAGAGAAATTACCTCAAAACAGACTTCTTGGTAATTCTCTCTCACTCAGTTACCTTCATATGATATTATTGGGCAGAAAATCATAGTACTTTTTAAAATTTTAAACAGTTAACATCATTATCTTTAATTTTATCCCTTTATTACTTATTGGATACATTCTATTAATTATTGTGTTAATTATTGTGATTTCATTTAACATTGAATAAATGCTCAGGTTATTTTGCTAAATGAAACACCCCTTATTCATTATATACATTCCTGAACCAAGATGTTATAACCGTGCCAAGAATATTAAAAATTATAATCACTTTTGGAACACCTAAACTGAGGAATATAAATTTAATATGCTCTGCCATTGAATTTCATCACAAGAAATGCTGGCATAGTTGCATTGAATAATTAGAGAACCTGAAAATACTATGATTTGAACATATGCTCCCTTTATATTTTATTATTTACACTATTGATTAAATAGGGATTTTTAACTGCTGTTTTATTTCTTAGGTACTTTTAAATCTAAAGTTAATTTTATTCTAAAAATAATGAATTACTAGTATCTCTCCAATCCTTGTGCATGAAGATTCCAGCTGTCTTCTGAGGGTCAGTACTAGTGAAATTTCATCTGACCACAAGGACAGAAGGATATTGCAAACTTCCACTTCAATAGAGATCATAGAATGTTGATTTCTTTCAAAACTCATAAAATGCTTACATAATCTGGCTTCATCTCTATCTATGTTGGCAGACAAAGGGAGGTGATGAAGTCAATCATTTTATATCTTTTGTTGCTCTCCCATGGGCTTGAACATTGCCCAAGAGTTACAATTTATCAAACTTTTTTATTCCAAAGGGAAAATAGGCTACAACTTTGTATCCACCGACTTTCTTAATTGGAATGAGCCAATAATAAAATCTTACTGAGTAATTAATAATTAGTGAATCAGTAAGTCATATTTCTAATTCTAAAAGTGGCTTGCACATTCATAGATAAAACTATAATTAATTACAGTTTCCAGTTACTTAGTTCTCATTCTTATATGGATGTGCTATGGTGTTATATTTTTATTTCTTTTTTTAACTTATGGCTCAAGGGTTTTCATTAGGTCTTTAAAATCCATTTCCTTCTTTCTGAGGAATGATTTTATTTTATTTTGTTTTGTTTTATTTTTATATATTTTTCTTCCCTTTCCTTTCCCTTTCCTCATTCTGGAATTTTATTAATTGGGCTTTCTTTAGTGATACTATTTTCAATTTCTCTATTATGTAGCTTACTGTTTAGGAATGTGACTTAAGTATTCTTCTAACATTTCTATAGCACAGTTTTATTACTGAAATAGACTTTTCACATATTAAGGACTCTCCCTAGTTTACTAGTTCTCATTGGAGGAATTATCCTTTCCTTTATTTTTTCCTCTATGATAACTTTTAATATGGGCTTTTAGTTTTTTTCTTTTATCATATGCAATCATGTTCCGGCTTGGTTTCATTTTTTCTGTTAATATTTTTTATCTTTTTTTTCCCCTCTGTCTTTAAATTAGAGACTTTCCACAAGCACATGATGACCCTAAGGTTTATGTTTATAATTAAGAGGAAGAAATTTGTTGGAAGTGCAATAAGCATGGACTGGTCTTGTGAAATTCATTTGACAGGGATGAGGAGGGTCTTAAATATCAATTATTTCACAGAGTTGTTTCCTCCAAAAAAGATTCCCCCAAGATTCTGCCAGGGACTGTTAACTTAGCAACCAGCATTCTGCACAGCATTTTTGGAAGAAAGAATGGGATTCACTTTATATAATGTTTACCCCTCATCCCCTCCTCTCTTTTGACTTTATTCTTATGTT
This sequence comes from Tolypeutes matacus, assembly GCA_026826555.1. Taxonomy (NCBI): domain Eukaryota; kingdom Metazoa; phylum Chordata; class Mammalia; order Cingulata; family Chlamyphoridae; genus Tolypeutes; species Tolypeutes matacus. The sequence goes on along the minus strand of JAKSZT010023127.1, from coordinate 531,395 downwards.
TGCTGCTTCTGTGCTTCAACTGATGCAGCCTCTACTTTCCATTACTTCTGTCAGGAAAATGTTGTTTTTTTCACTCTTGAGATGAAGAGGAGATGTGGAGTTTTATCCCCTTTTGAAATATCATGCAAAGTACCGATATTTACCCTCTTTAGTTGCTTCTTTATTCCTTTACTTTGTCTTTGTGGGTATAAATTTTCAATTAATTTCACTTTCATTTAATTGTTTTATTTTAGGGGAGAATATAGAGATAAAATTTGTTTTAAATATCACTGACTAAAACTACATTTTTATTAATTTCATTTTTATTTTTCTTGTATAATATACACAAAACATCTAATATTATCATTAAATAGAATAGACTTGTACATCTAGACATGTCAATGTAAATAGTATCACAAATCTTGAATGAAAATGATAGAAAAATATTATAATAGGGTTCTCTATGGAAACAGAACCAACAGGATATATCTGTAAAAGAGTATGAGATTTTAGAAAATTCTTTCACGTGATCATGGGGATTCAAAAGTCTAAATTCTGCAAGGCAGGCTTCAAGCCATCTGATGATGGTCCTTGATGAGTTCCCAGGAGACACTGACTATCTAAAGTAGAGATGGGAATTCTCTCTGAATGCTGAATCACTTCCCCTTTAATGGCTTTCAACTGATTGCATTAGACATCACTGATTGCTGACAGTAATCTCCTTAGTTGATAGTACATGCAATAAGCCATATATTCAATCAACTCACTGATGATTAAAGTCCATGGAATGCCCTTTCATTACAATTAGCCCAGTGCCTGCTTGACCAAACAACTGGGCAACATAACCTGGCTGAACTGACACATTAGCCTAACCATCACAAATTTCATTCAACTTTTTGGACCATGAATGCATTTGACAATCATGATCACTGCAAAACAGATTATGAGGAGGACAAACTGGAGGCAAATTTAATGTACATTGAAAAGATTGGTTTAGAAAATGGAGATGTTGTAATAGAATGTGGTAATGTGGCAAGTTTGGACTCAGTTATGGCTTCCCTACACGTGGCTCATCTGTCCCTTCTATTTAAAACTGTACTTGGTACTAGAGTTTGTAGGTGTACATCCAAGAGACTGGAGTCTTTGGGCTGTCCATGTGCCAGCTGGGCCCGGAACCTCACTGGAGTTGCAACACCTACTCTCTAGTTCATTGGACTAACCCAGGACAACTAACAAGGAGGTGAGGACTGACAACCACCATACCAAGGAAATGAGAGAACCTACAACTGCAAGCAAGAGAGTCCCATCCATTGGCTCTATGAGATTGAATCCTCCTCTCAGTTAGAGGTGGAGTGGCATCACCATCCCCAAATCCTCAGGATTAGGGAATGACCTATGAACTAGAGTGGACTTACTGATATTCTACAATAGACTTGTGATTCTAGCAATGGAAGAAATTACAACATTGATGTGGAGCCAGTGAGCACCAGAGGCTCTGTGGGCAGGGAGAGGGAAAAAGAGTTGTAATACAGGAGATTTTCAGGATTTGGAAATCATCCTGAATGATATTGCAATGACAGATATAGGCCATTTTATATCATCATATAACATGCAGAACTGTGTGGGAGAGAGTGTAGACTACAATGTGAACCATGGTCCATGCTCAGTGGCAAAGCTTCAGTACACTTTTATCAATTGCAATGAATGTGCCACTCTAATGAAGGATGCTGTTTATGTGGGAGGGTGTGGGAGGTGTGGGGAGTGGGGCAAATGGGAATCCCTATATTTTTTGTGTAATATTCATATAATCTCAGTATCTTTAAAAAATAAAAAAAAATATAATTTTTTTTTACAAATGAACAATAAACATAAAAAATAATAAATAAATGAACAATATCTGCATGTATCTACATTGATAAAGGTTGAAAATGTAAAAAATGTTCTCACTTCACCCAGAATTTAGGAAGGTAAAATTACTGACCCATAAACAATTGAGTTTGTAAAAGAACCATAAGGGAAATCTATTAGGATAATTATATAAAAATTACTGTTAATGTGTGAGCTAGCATGATGCTAAAAGGAACATCTACAGACCATCCTACCCACCCTCACCATGCTAAGCAGATGAAGTACATCCTTAAGAAAACACCTATTTACTATTCCTGATACAGAAAATTCTCATGAGTGCACATATGAAGAATAAACTACAGTAGATAAAATTGTGCTAGAAATTGATAATTGTCAGTCATTGTTCAATGGAAAGGAGGTTTCTAAACATGCAGGAAATTGCCCTCTAGAATGACTACACAAAATTTCTCTACAAAGATATTTTCTATTTGTCCAAAGCATTTTGTAATCTAAAGGTTTATATATGTAATATTTCTTGAAAATTCAACTCTTTAGGAAATAAGACATTGCAAAGCTATGACACTGAAAAATTTAAGGAATAATTATAATAAACTTATATTTGATAGTTGTGGGCCAATATATCAACATATTTAATGTTTCAAATCCAAATTTCCTTCCTGGATTTCAAAATTTTCCTATGCTTTTATTTTCTTATGGCTCTTTAACTCGAACTATTCCCTTAAGCAAAATTAAAAAATAAAAATATTAAGTACTACTTCATCTTTTTAAAGAATAGTATATTCCCTACTGGAAATACCCTCATTTCTTTATCTTTCAAATCTGAGTCTATTTGAAGACCCTCCTAATACTCCTGTCCACCAGGAACCATTATAGTTCTAATCTGATCACTAATTCCTATCATGTATTTTCAACTATTATGAAGTCAGTCTCCATGCTATTAAATGTTAATGTAGATACAATATAAAATTTGTTCTATTATTTCACATGAACAAAAAAACACAAAATATTAGACATAAATAGTGATAAAAGCTAGTAGGCCCAATATAGAAGCAACTGTGCTAAGCCACATATACAAAAAATAAAAAACCTAAGAAAATTCATATTTCCTGTAAATGCTCAGCTTTCCCAGAAAACCAACTTTAAATACAACTGAACAATTTGCTCCGGCTAACTTCCTTAATCCTAAGCAGCCATCTTCACTGCATTAGCCAAAAGAAATTGTTTCCCAAAGTACTTGCTTATTATACCTATAAAAGTCCAAAGCTGTCTTTGTTCAGCAAAACTCCTCTCTACCTCATAACAATTGGAGTCTCCAAAATTCATGATTTGCTTCATTTAAACTCCCTGAGATTGAACGATATTTGGTTAAGTTTTTATTTTAGTAGTTATTTTGGATATTAGGATGTGATTTGAAGGAAACTGCTGATGACTCTCTGAATAAGTGACAAGGTTGGTGCGCACTGAACTTATTGTGATGACTGTTTTTATTGCTGTCTTGTCAAAGTCACCAATGATTTCTTCTCAGATCCAAGCTCCACTCTTTTGTGTGTGTGTTTGAGCTCTCTTTATCTTACTGAGTTCCTCTCCAGGGATTAACAGACCACATTATCTTGGCAGAGGAGTCTCTCATAGGGAATATGAGTCCTTACATTTTGGTTTTGTTTACAGAATTTATACTATGGAGTTCAGAGTATTTTTGCTGTTGGTTTACTATGGGATCTTCAAATTCTAATGGCTCCCTGCTGGCCAGTACCCCAGCATCTCTTATGTTTAAGAATTATTGGGCGCAAAGTTGTGCTTAGTTAACTAAATGTCAGAGGAACATCATTAAGGATAAGTTAGAATACAATGAACACAGTGGAGAAATTTTCGGCTATATAAGATTACTAATCTTCACAGTGCACTTGAAAAAGCCAAGCCCAGAGTAAAGCATGGGATTCCTATTTTAATTGATATGTTGAGTTCTCAAAAAAACTCAAGACTCAGAGTCATGTCATCAACATAACAACATAAGACATCCCCTGAAATAACCTTTTCAGATATTCAGCAAATAAATGAAAAATCCCACTTGCTTAGGACCCTGGAGGATGGTAAACACTAGAAAAGGACTCCACAAATGATGAGTCAAAGAAAAAGAAAAGTATTAGGTAGGAAATTTCCAACTCAACCCCACCTATCAAATTCCCTCCCTCTCACTCATTCCTGCACAGATTGAAAGTTACTCAGAGGCAACTGCCCAAGTCCCTCTCACTAGGGACACAGAATAGTCACAGTGCAAGTTCAAGTTCCATGGAAATCCAGGTAGAAGGATCCAAGTCTGACAAGACTAGCACAGAAAACCATCCTCTGAGGAGTGCTGCATTCAAAAAGGTCCCTGGGTTGGAGAGAAAATAGAGAAATATTCAGTAAAAAGGCTGGCAAGTGGAGTTTTTGTTAGATGGACTACCTAAACATAAATAGAATTTTCTGTAGGACCCATTTTTCTGGTTGACTTATCTGGCTCCCTGAGACAGGATATACTAATGGGAAGAAACCAAAGCAAAAAAAAAAAAAAAAAAAAAGCCTTACAGAGAAAAAACTGAGAAAGTGTATAAAAGGAATCTCATAACTTAAATATGCAAGGAAAATAGGGCACTGAGTAAGAGAAAGAGTTTAAACAAATCATAGGAGCTGGGGAGAAAAATTCTGCACAAAAACAAACAGAAGAGATCAAGATTCTCAGTAAAGGAACAGAGGAAAGGAAACTTCCTATTGGAGGTGAAATAATTGCACAATAATTTTATCCCTTAAAAATTGCACCATATATCCAGGAAAATAATCAGATGAAGGAAAGTTGAAAAAAAAAAAAAACCTTATTAGTTAAACATAGCCTATTCTAAAGATCTAGAATAAGTTGGACCAAGTGCCAAAGAAGAGCATTAACACAAAGTCAGTCAACAACAACAACAACAAAACCTAGACCTGAAGAACAAATAGACAGTCAAAATTTACTGATCAAGATAATCAGATGCCTAGACATCAGCAAAAAATGTCAAGCCTTACTATGAAATAAAGATAGCTTAGTTGAGGGAACAAAAATAAAACTTCAGACCCAGAATTTAGACAATTCAACAAAGAAGTTCAATTACATCTCCTAAATCAAATCAAGAAAATGAAGGAAAATACAGAGAAAATAATAAAGGATATTAAGAAGACAAGGTGTGAACAAAAAGAAAAATTTGAAAATAAAAAAAGAAACATAATAGAAATTATAGGGACAAAAGGCACAATAACAGAGATTAAAAATACACTTGAGCCCATGGTGCCAGTCCTGCCAGCCTCCCGGGAGATGCCTTGGCCTCAGCTCCCTGTGCAAAATGTCTAACGGATGCCTGCATGGGGCACTGCTGGCTGGAATTGACTGATAAAACTGGGCATTCTGGAAGATGGCATCAGTCTAAGAAAACACTGAGTGAACATAAAGAACAATTTGAAAGGCTGCACAGAAAATTAACAAACCTTAGTGAAATGAAAGACATGATGGATGAAATTAAAAATACATTAGAGGCACATAAGAGCAGATTTGAATTGTTCAAACACAGAATTGGTGATTTGGAAGACAGAATATCTGAACTTGTAAAGACAGGAGAATAGAAAGAGAAGAAAATGGAAAAAATGGAATGGAGACTCAGGGAATTGAATGACAATGTGAAATGCACAAACATACACACTATTGGTGTCCCAGAAAGAGAAGAGAATGGAAAAGGGGCAGAAAGAATATTTGAAGAAATAAAACCCAAAAACTTCCCAACCATTACGAAAGACAAAAATATCAATATCTAAGGAGGACAACACACCCCAAGGAGAATAAATCCAAATAGACCTACCCTGAGACGTCTAATATTCAGAATGACAAATAGCAGAGATAAAGAGAGGATTTTGAAAGCAGCAAGAGAAAAGCAAAGCATCACATAGAAGGGAATCTCAATAATATTAATTGCTGACCTCTCATCAGAAACCATGAAAGAGAGAAGAAAGTAGTATTATGTATTGAAGTACTGAAAGAGAAAAACTGCCAGCCAAGAATTCTGTTTCTGACAAAAATGTCCTTCAAAGTCTTTAAAGACATACAATTCAGAAAATTACAAAAAATTACTAAAAGAAACTGATGCAGTCTTAAATAAATGGAAGGACATTCCATGTTCATGGATTGGAAGACTAAATATCAATAAGATGTCAATTTTACTTAAACTGATTTACAGATTCAATTCCATCCCAATAAAAATCCCAACAGCCTTTTTCGCAGAAGTGGAAAATCCAAATATCAAATTTATTTAGAAGTAGAAGGGGTCCCCAATAGTCAAAAATGTCTTCAAAAAAAGAAGAATGAAGTTGGATCACTCTCATTTCTGGACTTTAAAGCATATTACTTAGCTACAATGGTGAAAACAGCATGGAACTGGCTTAAAGACAGACACATTTACTAATGGAATAGAAATGAGAACTCCAAAATAGACCCTGACATCTACAGTCAAGGAATTTCTGACAAGGTAGTCAAGCCTTCCCTGCTGGGCCAGAGCAGTCTATTCAATAAATGGTGCTGGGAGACCAGAATAGCCATATCCAAAGAAAGAAAGAGGATCACTACATCCCACATTACACAAAAATTAAGTCCAAATGGATCAAGGACCTAAATATAAAAGTGACAACCATAAAATTCTTAGAAGAAAATGTAGGAAAACGTCTTCAAGATCTGGTGCTAGGCAGTGGCTTCTTAAACCTTACAACCACAGCACAAGCAACAAAACAGAAAACAGGTAAATGAAGCCTCCTCAAAATTAAACACTTTTACATCTAAAAGATCTTTGTCAAAAGGGCAAAAAACAACCAATTCAATGGGAAAAATATTTGGTAATCACATATCTGATAAGAGTTTAATATCCACAATATATAAAGAGATCATATGACTCAACAATAAAAAGACAAACTATCTAATTAAAAATGGGCTAAAGACTTGAAAAGACAACTGTCCAATGAAGAAATACAATTAGCAAATAAACACATGAAAAAATGTTCAACATCAATAGCAATTAGGGAAATGCAAATAACTATATTGAGATTTCACACCTATTAAACTGGCAGCTATTAAAATGTCAGAAAACTGTAAATGTTGGAGAGGATATAGAGAAAGAGGAACAATTATTCATTGTTGGTGGGATTGTAGAATGGTACAGCCACTGTGGAGGACTATTTGGCAGTTCCCAAGGAATTTAAATATAGACTTGCCATGTGTCCTGGCAATACCATTTCTAGATATATACCAGGAAGAACTGAGAAAAGAGACACAAACATACATCTGCACACATATGTTCATAGTAGTGTTATTCATGATTGCCAAATGTTGGAAGCAACCCAGGTGTCCATCAACTGATGAATGGATAAACAAATTGTGGTTTATGCACATGAGGGAATATTATGCAGCGGTAAGAAGAAATGAAATTGTGAAGCATATGACAACCTGGATGAACCTGAAGGACAATGTGTTCAGTGAAGCAAGCCAGACACAAAAGGATAAATACTGCATGTTTGTGCTATTATGAACTAAATATATTGTGTAAAATCATGGATTTAATAATTAGAATATAGGTCACCAGGAAATAGAAGGAGAGTAGTGAATGGAAGACTTAGGTTTAATCTGTGCCAAATTGGTAAAAAGATTGTAAATCTTTGGAAATAAATAGAAATGCTGGGAGCATATCCTTGTGTTTGTAATTTGCAGAGCTATTATATGGGTATTACAGTGGTTGAAAGAGAAAGTCAAAGGTTATGTATATTGCTAGAAAGAAAGCTATTCCCTATAACCTGTGACTGTATAAGATAGTATAACCTCATGTAAAACATGAATACAGATGATATTGCAAATATAAGATGGTTTTTACAAAATATACATACAAATATACGCGAGAGAAGGAAGAAGAATAGGAGCTATGAATGGCAGGTGAAGCATAGAGAGGTGAGCATTTTTGTTTGTTTTGTCTGTTTTTTGTTTTTTGTTATTATTATCGGAGTAATGAAAATGATCTAATAATAATTCAAATGAATGCAGAATATGTGATTACATCAGATACCATTGTCTGTACACTTTGGATGGATTTATGCTTTATTAATATGTATCAATAAAATTAAAAAATATAAAACTTGGGACTGTATAACAGTGAAATCTCATATGAAATGAGAATATGGGTGATTTTGTATATATAAGATAGTTTTTAAAAATTAAATACAAATTAACCAGAGAGATGGAAAAAGAATAGCAGTCATGTATAGCAGAGGAAGCATAGAGAGATTGAGAGGTGGTGAATTTTGTTTGTCTGTTTTTGTTGTTTATGATTATTTTTTTTTTGGAATAATGAAAATGCTCTAATAATAATTCAAGTAATGAATATATAACTATGTGAGTATACCAAATACCATTGATTGGATTTATGCCTTATTAATACGTACAAATGAAATTGATTTGTAAAAAATACACTAAAGGCATACAAAATCAACTTTGAACATTCAGAAGAAAGAATCATCAAACTAGAAGACAGGAGAATTGAGGATAAATAAGGAATTCTGAAGGCAGTAAGAGATCTTTTCATCACAGAGTAAAGAGCCTCAGTAAGACTAAGTGATGATTTCTCATTAGAAACCATATAGCCACAAAGGCAGCAGTATGAAATATTTAAGGTACTGAAAGAGAAAAGTGCCAGCTAAAAATTCTTTATCAAACAAAACTGTCTGTAAACAGTGCCTCAAACAGGAGAGACCCTGAAGGCTCTAGAGACATTTACAACTATAAGCAGGGCAGACAATCCCAGGAATTCAGCACCCTGTCCATGGGCCTTACCTTGGAATATATGATAACCTCCCTCACCCCAGTGTATCAGAGTTAGACTCATTTATAATTTTCCCCAGTTGGCTCTTATGTCACTTTTATTTGAACCTATAATTAGCACTATATCCATTAAATATGTGTTCCGGAGTCTTAAATCTTCTGGCTGTTCATATGCCATTTAAGCCCTGAATCTTAGCAGAGTTTCAGCCATACCTACTCTCCAGTTCATTGGATTGGCCCAGGACAACACAAAACGATGGGTGATGGCCATCCCAAAAAATTAGAGGATGTCTACACCTGTAAGAAATACAGTTCCATCCTTCTGCTTCATGAGACCTAAGCCCCATCCCAATCAGCAACAGAGTAGGCATCACCATCCTCAAATCCTCAAGACTGAGGAATGAGCAAACATAAGGGAGGAATGAAATTATGGACTAAAGTAGACATATTATTATAGTAAAGGAAGAACTTGTAACAATGATATAAAGGCAGTGTTCACCAGAGATTCTGAAGGGAGAGAAAGGGCAGAATAAGTGTAACATGGGGCATTTTGGAGACATTGGAATTGTTCTGAATGACATTGCAATTCATTCAATGGACCAGGCCATTACACATTCTGTCAAAATCTATAAAAGTGTGTGGTGCAATGTGTAAACCATAATGTAAACTATAGATCATGGTTAGTAACAATGCCTCAATATGTTTTCATCAATCACAGCAAATGTACCACACTAATGAAATATGTTGTTAGTGGGGAAAAGTGTTTGTGACGTTGGGGTATATGGGAATACCCTATATTTTCAATGTAGTATTTTTGTAATCTAAAGCTTTTTTAAAAATAAAATTTAGCAATTAAAGAGATTTGCAAAAACGTAAAAAAAAGTTACTTTTCTCCAAAAAATTTTGTTTGGGATAATAGTTATTTTCCTTTAAACCCTACTTATGTTAATATGAAATAGATTTATTCCTGTTGTTTTAACTGAATTAATAAAAAATAAGCAATAAAAATTGAAGGATAATTAAAATATTCTCAGATAAACAGAAACTGAAACTGTATGTCAACAAAAGACCTGCCCTAGAATTACTAAAGGGAATTCTGCAATTTGAAAGGAAAATACAGGAGAAAGTGGCTTGGAGTACTGTGAAAAATTGAAGGTCGTCAATAAGGGAAACTAAAAGGGTAAATTCAAAACCCAATAGTTTTATATCTTTATTATACAACTCTATTCTTTCATTACTTTGAGCTAGAATTCAATTGAACAAGTATAAGGCATATTTCCTGAAAATGGAAATGCAATATATAGTGATAAAGTGGGAAAAAAAAATTCAAAGGGAAAATAGATGTTAATAAAGAGGGGAAGAGAGGAGCCATATGTAGGCTGTTGAAGCCACGTTGTTATCTTTTCAAATTAGTAAGTTATAGATGTATGTTGTGTAATATAATCCCCATAGTTATCACAAAAACATATTGAAAAATATACAAAAAATGAGAAAGAGATCAGTCAGGTACATAAAAAAAGATCACTTAAACAAAAAAGATGTCTGCAATGAAGGAAAAAAGAAACAAAGAAAGATATAACATAAAAAAACAAAGATAAGTAAATGAACTATGTTTTCTACCTTTATTGTAATAACATTGAATGTTAATGGATTAAACTGCCCCATCGAAAGACAGAGATTGGCAGAATGGATAAAAAGCATAATCCAAATATATGTTTACAAGAGATTCACCTTAGAAACAAAACCACAAATAGGATGAAAATAAAAAGAAGGGAAAATATATTCCATGCAAACCATAATCCAAAAAGAGCTAGAATGGCTATACTAGTAGCAGGGATAAAAACCTATAAGTCCTAAAGTATTATAAGAGACAAAGAGGGGCACTATATAGTAATGAAATGCAATTCAACAGGGAAAAAAATCATATATATTTATGATCTATTCACAGTGCCCCCAAATACATGAGGCAAACACTGGCAAACTGGAGGGAGAAATAGACTTCTCTAAAATAACAAAAATAGACTTCAATGCACCACCATCACTCTCATCAATAGATAGAACATCAAGACAGAAGATAATATGTAATCAGAGAACTTGAATAATATGAAAAATTAATTAGACCTAACAGACATATCCAGAATGTTACACCCTAAAACAGAAGGATATACATTTTTCTTTAGTGCACATGGATCATTCTCCAGGATAGGCCACATGTTGGGTCACAAAACAAGTCACAACAAATTTTAAAAGATGGAAATTAAAGAAAGCAACTTCTCTGACAATTATGGAAAGATGCTAGAAATCAATAATAGGAGGAGAAATGGGAAATCCACAAATATTTGGAAGTTAAATATCACACTCATAAACAGGGGTTCAAAGAAGAAATTGCATTTTAAATCAGCACACACCACTCAGAACTGTGTGGGAGAGAGTGTGGTCTATGGTGTGAACTGTGGTCTATGGTTGGTGGCAAGGCCCCAAGATGTGTAAGTCCATTGAGGGTGGTGGGCCACACTTGTGGGAGATGTTTGTGTGGGATGTCGTGGGAGGTGTGGGAGGTGGGCAATATGGGAATCCCAGTGGGTTCCGTGTAATATTTTGGGTATCTAAGCACCTCTTAAAATATATTTATATATATACATAAATAACATTTTTGTAAGCAAATGCACATATATGCATATATATTTATATATCATTTTGCAAATGTTGGTATATATTGTGAAAATTTTGATTTTTACCCACAATTAAAAAAAAAGAAGAAATTGCAAGGGAAATAAGTAAATATTTTGAGATGAATGAAAACAAGAACACAACATATCAAGTATATACGATGTGGTGAAAGCAGTGTTGGGAGGGAAAATTATAGAGTATATTAAAGGCATATATTAAAATATAGAAGGAATTAGTCAAAGGCCTATTACACACTTGGAGGAACTAGAAAAAGAACAGCATTCTAATCCTAAAGCAATCAGAAGGTAAGAAATAGCAAAGATTACAACAGAAATAAAAGAAATTGAGAATAAATAAAACACAAAAGAGAGAATTATCAAAACTAAAAGTTGATTCTATGACTAGATAAATGAAATTGACAAATCCTTGTCTAGACTGACAAAAAATAGAGTAGATGCAAATAAATCAAATAAGAAATGAGAATGCAAGCATTACTACTGACTTCAGAGAAATAAAAAGAATCACGAGACAATACTTTGAACAATGGTATGTCAACAAATAAGACAACCTAAGTGAACTGGAGAAATTCCTAGAAACACAGGGAAAAACTTACTGACTCTAGAAGAAATAGAAGACTTGAACAAACCAATTACAAGTAAAGTGATTGAATCACTCGTCAAATTCCTCCAAACAAAAAAACCCAGGACTAGATAATTTCAGAGGTGAATTCTACCAATCATTCAAAGAAGAATTAAGACCACTTCTGTACAAACTCTACAAAATTTGAAGAGGAGGGAACCCAACCTAACTCATTATATGAGGCCAACAGCACCCTAATACCAAAACCAGATAGATACAAGAAAAGATAGTTACAGACCAATTTCTGTTATGAATATAGATGTAAAGATCCTCAACTAAAATACATGTAAGTTGAATCCAAACTCATTAAAATAATTATACACCATGATCAAGTGGGTTTTATCCAAGGTATGCAAGGGTGTATTTTCCTCTTTGTTTGGTAATGTGGTGTATCACATTATTTTATTTTCTTATGTTGGTTGAAACACCCTCCTATTACACCTATTTTTCACTCTCCCTCCCCTCAGAATCTCTTTTGGCCACTGACTTTATATCAATGATATAAGTTCTTCCATTGCTAGAATAGCAGTAATTCTATAGTAGAATAATAGTAATTCTACTTTAGAACATTGTTCATTGTGCAATCTTGAGGATTTGGGGATGGTGATGCCCACTCTGCCTTTAATTGAGAGGGGGATTGGATTCCATGGGGCAGATGGATGGAACTAACTTGCTTGCAGTTGCAGATTCTCTCTGTTCTTTGGGATGGGTGTTGTCCATCATTATCTCCTTGTTAGTTGTCCTGGCTGAGTCTAATGAACTGGAGAGTAGGTGTTGTAACTCTGCTGAGATTCAGGACCCAACTGGTCCCTGGATGGACCAAAGATTTAAGTCTCTTGGGCATACACCTATCACATATAATACTAAATATAGGTTAAAGTAGAAGGGGCAGAAGAGGCATGCTTAGGGAAACCACAAATGAGTCCAACTCTTTCACACTGAGGAACATAAATTCCAAGGAGAGGCCCACTGGCAGGGCACCAATCTCCTGAGATGTCTTCCCTTCCTAAACTGTCTGAATGCCTCTAGAGCCCTTAGGAGCTCCACTATTTGAAGCACTATTTGCTGTGGCAGTCAATGAGATCCTCCTGAGACTTGCATAAGTGAAACCTCTGGAATGACATCCCAACTCTCTTTGAAATCTCTTAGCCATAAATACTCATTTGTATTTACCATTTCCCTCTTATGGTCAAGGTCTTTCTCCAGGTGCATTGCTAGTTGGTTCTTGGTAATAATCCCTTAGTGCCAGTGAGGCTCATCCCCAGGAGTCATGTCCCACAAGGGGAGAATGGTAATGCATTTATATGCTGAGTTTGGCTTAGAGAGAGGCCATATTTGAGCAACAAGGAGGTCCTTGGGAGGTAACTCTTAGGCAACATATAATACTAGGCTAAGTTTCAATTTCAAAAGAAAAGGTTCATAAGTACAATCATCAATATCAAAGGCCCAGTGCAATGGTTTATCCTCCTTCACTAGCTGCCACCTCTGTACTTGGGGGATTCTTGCTGGCCCATTAGAAAATGTAGCAGAACACCCCAGGATGGGAATTTGATATTCTTTTGGTTATTGTGTGGACCTCCACCCACCATGACAATGACCAATGAACACTTGAGCAAATTTATATGCCTTAGAGGCATGCTCCAGATGAACAACCCCATGCATTTCCCATGACCAACACCACACACCAATAATCCTCCTCTGCCACTGTTGTGAACCTTCTGTGATCCAAAACCTCTCCAAAGATGAAGCCAAGAAAATAACCATACAAAAATAAGAAAATGAATTAATAATTTTTAAAAGAACATATAAAGTACAAAAATTTTTTAAAAATGTTTTAAATATTTAAAAAATTAGACATTATGTCTTTAATCACTGTAAGATCTGTTGTCTTGTATGTGCAGTGACATTTTCTTCTGTATAGTCTCACAGTTTCTTTTCTTTTTTTTTTTTTTTTTCATTTTATCTTCAAGAAGCTTTAGGTTACAGGCTATAGGCTACATCCATTCCTGATCAGCTAATTTATTTTTGAAAATGCAGTCAAGTTCACTCAATTATGGAAGAATAATCTGCTCAACAAATGATACCTTCCAGCTCATTTACCAAGTGACCAAAAAAGCTGCTAGTTTTGACTGATGACTGGAACCAGAGGAGGCTGTGTGAAAGATCCAGGCTGCTGTGCAAGTTTCACTTACACTTGGGCCATGTTATAGGAGGTCCATGATGTTCAAAGTGTCAGTGGCAAAAAGAGGTGCCATTTGGTGTCTTTGGCAGGCTCCTATAGTAGAATCACAATGGAAAGCCTTAGGAATTTTGAGTAAAGCCCTGCCATCCTCTGCAGATAACTACTCTCTTTTTGAGAAACAGCTTTTGACTTGCTACTGGACCTTCATAGAGACTGAACACTTAATCATGGGTCACCAAGTTACCATGAGATCAGAGTTGTCTATCATGAACTGGGTATAGTCTGACCCACCAAACTATCAAGTTGTGCATGTTCAGCAGCACTTCATAATAAAGTGAAAGGGGTAAATATGATATAGGGCTCAAGTGGATCCTGAAGGCAAAAGTAAGTTACATGAGGAAGTGGCCTAAATGCACATGGTCACCACTCTTGCCATGTTACCATCTCTTTCCCAACCTATAGCTATGGCATCTTGGGGAGTTCTTTACAATCAGTTAACTGAGGAAGAGAAAGCTTGGACCTGGTTTATAGATAGTTCTGCCTGCTATGATGGTACCACCCAAAAGTGGACAGCTGCAGCACTGTAGTCATTTTCTGGGACATCCTTGAAGGATAGCGGTGAGGGCAGATCCTCCCAGTGGGAAGAACTTTGAGCAGTGCACCTAGTTGTTCATTTTGCTTGGAAGAAGAAATGGCCAGAAGTGCATTTTTATACTGATTCATGGGCTCTTGCCAATGGTTTGGCCGTATGGTCAGGAACTTGGAAGGAACATGACTGGAAAATTGGTGACAAAGAAGTCTGAGTAAGAGTATGTGGGTAGACCTTTCTGAGAGTGCAAAAAAATGAAAATATTCCTGTCCCATGTGAATGCTCACCAGAGGGTGACTTTAGCAGAGGACGATTTAAATAATCAAATGGTTAAATCACCCACTCTATGGCTAATGCTCAGCTCTGGAGAAACCCAGCACTTGTCATTGGACAATGGGCTTATTAAACATGTGGCCATGGAGGTTGGGATGGAGGTTATGCATGGGCTCAGCAACACGGACTTCCCCTCACCAAGTCTGACTTGGCTATAGCCACTGCTGAGTGCCCAATCTTCCAATAGTAGAGACTCACACTCAGTCCCTCATGTGACACCAATCCCTGAGGTGATCAGCCTGCTACCCGGTGGCAGGTTGGTTCCATTGGACCACTTCCATCATGAAAAGGGCAGCAATTTGTTTTGCCTGGAATAGACACATGCTCAAGATAAGAGTTTGCATTACATGCACACAATGTTTCTTACAAAACTACCTCCATGGATTTATCCACCACTATGGCATTCCATACAGCATTGCTTCTGATCAAGGAACCCATTTCACAGTAAATGATGTGTGGGAATGGGTAAATGTCCAAGGAATTCACAGTTCTTACCATGTTCTCCATCCTTCCGAAGCAGCTGGGTTGATAGAATTGTGGAATGTCCTTTTGAAGACACCATTAAAATGCCAAATAGGTTGTAATGCCTTGCAGATCCGTAGCAATGTTCTCCAGAAGGCTGTGTATGCTCTAAATCAGTGTCCACTCTATGGTGTTGTTTCTCTTATAGCCAGGATTCACAGGTCAAGGAATCAAGGGGTGGAAATGTGAGAGGCACCATTCACTATGACTCCTAGTGTTCCACTAGGAAAATCTTTGTTTCCTGCCCCTGCAACCTTGACTTCTGCTGTATACAGGTCTTAGTTCCAAAGGGATGAGTGCTTCCACCAGGGAACACAACAATCATCTACTGAACTGAAATTTAATACTGCCACCTGGCCACTTTGGGCTCCTTTTGCCTTTGAATCAACAAGCAAATAAGGTGAGTACTGTACTTCTTAGGGTGATAGATCCTGACTATCAAGGGGAAAAAATACTGCATCTACATAATAGAGGGAAGGAGTTTGACTGGAATGCAGGAGATCCTCTAGGGTGTCTTTTAATACTGCCATACCATGTGATTAACGTCAATGGAAAATTGCAAAAACCCAATCCAAGCATGAGTTACAATGGCCCAGAATATTTAGGAATGAAAGTTTCAAAGTAAAGAATCATGCACCAAGCAAAGAATCATGGCCAGCTGAGGTGCTTGCTGTAACAGGAACATGGAATGGGTAGTGGAAGAAGGTAATGATAAATACAAACTCAACCACATGACCAGTTACAGAAACAAAGACTGTAATGGTGATGAATATGTCTTCTTTTTTTCAGTTATAAGTATGATTGTATATGTTCATAAAGCTACTATCTTTGTTTCCTTCCATAACTGTTCTCTTATTCCATGATATAATTTGTATTAGTTTTGTGTCATAATATTTAAGGATGTCAAGTTTAAGCGTGAATATTACCCAAGGACTTGCACCTTATTCTGTAGGAAATTAGCACATTTCTGGTTGTATGCAGGACATTTGGATATTGTTAGGTGGAAATATATATATATATATATATATATTTATATGTCTGTTATTGTTTTTATTTAGAGTCTAAATATGGTTTAATGTGATATGTATGGCTGCCAAGTTGACAAGGGATGGACTGTGATGGTTAGGACAATATGTCATCTCAGCCCAAGTATTGGTGCCCAGTTGTTTGGTCAAGCAAACACTGGACTAACTGTAGTACAAGGATATTTGTGGACTTTAAACATCAATGAATCGATTGCATAGATAGCTGATTACATCTATAATAAACCAAGGAGATTGCCATCAGCATATGTGTGATATTTTATCCAATCAGTTGAATTCCTTAAAAGTGGAAGTGGTTTCAGTATTTAGAGAAAATTTCCACATCTACTTCATACAACCAGCATCTCCTGGGATTTCATCAAGGACATTCATTGAAGCCCCTGGTTTGAAGCCTTCCTGCAGAATTTGGAGTTGTACATCCCCATGGTCACATGAGAGAATTTTTAAAAATCTCATACTATTAACAGATATCTCCTGTTGGTTCTGTTTCCCTAGAGAACACTGACTAATGCAACTGTTCTACAAGTGTTTAAAAATGTCCCTAAACCAGGTGGAGAAGCCTTAGCTAGCAAATTAAGAGAGGTCAACTTGAAAGAAGGGGTCTTATTACAATAAGAATATGACATCTTAATTAGCAGTTTGTCAATTCAGACCTTAAATTCCTTAGCAGATAGGGGATAGAAAATTTCTAAAAAGAAAGTCGAAACTTTATAACCATAATTAAAGTACCTAGGCTTTGATTTGTCAAAAGAGAATAGAATTTGTCACCTGACTGAAGGGAGGCCCTGACCAGACTGACAGAATCAGCTGCCAGAAAACAACTTAGAGGATTTTTAGGGAAGAAAAGGTTTTGTTGAATTTGGATTCCTAATTTAGGACTCACAGCTAAGCCCATTATATGAAGTTCTAAAAGGACCAGACCAAGAGCCTTTAGATTGGACTGCTGAATGTAAAAATACCTTCCAGATTATAAAATAAAACTTATGATGTGCACAGTCCTTAGACTCCCAGACCCAAGAAAACCTTTAGATCTTTTTGTACATGAGAGGTAAATAATTGAACTTGGAGTTCTTACCTAGAATCTAGGAAACATTAGGCATCCTGTAGCTTACTTCTCTAAATAACTAGACATTTCCACCCAAAGATAGCCTGTGTGCCTCAGCAGAATTGCAACTAAATGTAACCTCATTAAGGAAAGTCAAAAATTCACCTTAGGATAACATGCCACTGTCCATATTCCACATTATGTTTTGTCCTTATTGGAACAAAAAGGTGGGTACTGGCTCATGGTTGATCAGCTGGGGAAATATCAAGCCATCTTATTAGACAATACAAATATAAAATTAAATAATTCCTCCTGCCTATATCTTGCCAATTTTCTCCCAAGTGGAGAAGAATGAATACATGACTCCATTCAAATAATTGAGGAGTATAGTGCAGTCATCCAGTTCTCACTTATCATCCTCTAGAGAAGCCAGTCTGGAGATGAACACTGATGGAAGCAGCTTCATGGAAAATGGCATCTGAAAAGCCAGGTATGCTGTAGTGACCTTTCAGGAAATCCTGTAAAGTGAAGCCCTTCCACCAGAAATTGGACAGGTAACCACCTTCATGGATGCATAGAAGTAGATGTACACAGAAGACCAAACTCTGAACATTAATATGCCCCCATAGATGGTTTCTCATCACCTAGTTATACTTGCAAAGCAATACCTGAATTAATGTTACTTTTAAAGAAAAACAATAACAAAATTTAAGGTAATGTTAAATTTAGATTGTTCTGATTGCCCATGTAGTTTTACACGTGTTATTTCCTAAATTATATTTGTCTTAAATACCCTGACCAATCTTCGCTTGCTTCCCAAGAGATAGAATCACTTTAGTTATTTTAGGAATTTAAACTGATTCTATTATCACTAAATATTATCTTTTTTTTTTTGTTTAACTTTTCACTGTTCACATATATATTGGTCCTAGTTTCCTTCAAGAAGCCCTTGACAGTAATATGCTTCTCTGTGAGCACATTCCTGATTCCTTCATGAATAGATATAACTGTTGGTTATGTGGTCAACTCCCACTCTTCAATGCTTCCATCCTCCTACACTGATGGGATTTACCTCTCCAGGGAACAGATTGGATTGCCTTAAAAACCTTAAAGAAAAGCAAAAACATACTTGATTCTCAGCACTACAGATATAACTAATGCTAATCCAGATAAGTGACCCATAAATATTAATGCTCTAAGGTATATGGTTAACTTTTCATATGAAATGACTGGACAAATGACTATGCAACAAGCAGAGCAATTATTTAAGTTCAAAAAATGTAACTGTCAGGGAACAAGAAGGACATTTATAATTATGGAACAGCATGTTATGGTTAATCCTTGCATATCATCATTTAAGTCAGAAAACCCCCCTTTGTTAGATACAAATAAATCATTTCCAACAGCATAATCATGTAACACCAGCAAAGTAGAAATAGACCTGATATGCTCTGAACTATGCCATCAAACCACTATATTAAGAGAAAGTGACTGGTTTGGAACTAATTGGTTAAGATGACCTGGCACTTACTAGACAGCTCCAAATGGAACTCAATGGGTATGCAGTACCAATTCTATGATCCTGCTTATCCCCCAATTTGAATAGAGTGATGTATATTAAGTGTGCCATTGGCCCAAGCAACTATTCTAAGTATTCTATCCCCAACTATCAATTTATTTCTATTAAAAGCCAGATGGACATAATCCATATTCCATTGGCATGATCTCCTTTCATCCCTATTCATTCAATTGATAAGAAATGAAGATGTCATTATTCACATTGAAGCTCTTAATAAATTTATCGAATGGGCCCTAAACAATAGCATCTATAGTATTTCTCTATATTGGATTTAGACAACCTTACTACCTCCCAGGGTGGGACCTGTACCATAAAAAAACTGAATGCCGTGCATTTGTAATTGATGCATCTACTAATATTACAACAATACTAACTCATATGAAAACTCAAATTAATGCCATAGACACACATTCTCCTTCATTTAATTAATTTATTTGGTTCTCTTTGGGATTTGGATTTTGTTTCAGAACTATATTACAGACATTATTATCTGCCCTCATTTTAATTATTAGTATTTTCTTCTTTAAGATCTTTCTCTGTATTTTTTCTCAACTTTATCAAAGTAGGACAACCAACAAAATAATGATGATGGCCCAGGCCTGTCCTGAAAACAAATAATAACTCCAACTGCAAGCAAAGTAATTCCATTCCTATGGAATTGTAATATCTAAGTCCCTTCTCAGCCTGAAACAGTCAGAGCTGTCATCATCCTAGATCACTCAAGATTGAGGAAGGAACAAAAATAAGGGGTGGGGAGGGGTGGAGATTGTTACTACTGACTACAGCATTTTTACTTGATATTGAAATTGTTATTTAGGTTATTTCCATTCTTTTATATTATATTGTAGTTGTTATATTAACTAAGTGATCTTTAGTAGTTATTGAGATTGTTACTTTAGTTTATTTTGACTTCTTTACCTGATATTGTGGTTGTGATCTTATGTTAACTGAGTGATTTGTATCATTGCTCAGAAACAACTCCATCTTTCCTTGTTTGAATCCCATAAGAATCCTAAACTCTTTTAATCAGGGAACTTTTTCCTCCTGTTTCCTTATTTAGCTGCTCTGTAATAAAGTCATTTCTTTTATCAAAATCCTGAAGTCACAGCATTGACTTCTATGTGCATTGGTCAGTAGGTCCTTATTTGGTAAAACTAATACAATATGTTAAATATAGGGTGGTTCAGGGAAAAATAATACACTTAATTTAAACTATGGAGAATAGCTAATAGTACTATTTTAATAAGAGTTCATTAACTGTAGCAAAGGTAATACTGTTAAAATAATAGTACATTTTTTTAAAAGCACTATCTTCAGTTGTAACAAATGTTCCACACCAATGTGAGGAACTGATAGCGGAGTGGCTTATGGGAATCTTGTACTTTATACATGAATGTTCGGAAAGTGCACAGCTTCTCCATTAAAAAAGGCAGATTCCAAAATAACTTACTTAAAGAACTCCTTTAAAAAAAAAGTGAAAGAAAAAATAAAGGCTCAAGCTCTAATGCCAATGCACTCAGCTTACACCTCTCATATTCCAACTGCTCCTTCTCTTTATCCACCTTTGCTGAAAATTCTCTCCTAAAAGACTAACAGAGTTACTCTGCTTTCCAGATGAGGAAGTTAAAGAATTGTCTTTTACAGTTAAACCCTCTGAGGTTAACGGAGAACCACTCTAATAACTTTCCCTCCATGGACTACAATGGACTGATAAATGGAATTAAGGGAACATGTAAGGACTTCATTTTTACTGTGGTAGAAATCTGAGTCATGTCCTCTGTGGTGAATTCCAGAATGTTTTCTGGGGTTTTATCCAATTTTGCCTATGGAAAACACCAGAAATTATATTGCTAATGTTCTTAAGAGATGACTACGATAAGGCTATTCAGATAAATTCTAAGATGTAACTTTTTCTGGTAATACAAAGGGATTAGACATGCATCTTAATAATAATTTGCTGTAGTCAATTTGACTATACAGTGTTTCAAATGACATCATATTTTAAATAAAAGAAGGTAAATGGTGAGTTTCACATCAATTTAAGATACATTAGTTAATGAGAAGAATCTGTCACAGCTTAGCAGAAACCACTGTGTCCTTCATCAGAAACTTTGAAACACAAATATTTTTTTAATGTCAGAGAAGTTCCAAAGGAGGCTAGATACTCTGTTTTATTTTCAGATCATCAAGTGGTAAATAACAGTCTTCCTTGGGGCAGAAAAATTTCCACTGTCTAGTGTAATCATTGGAATTTTATCTTTCAGCACATCTGGTCAGTAATCTTTTGTACAGGTGATTGAATAGTTGGAATTATTTTGAGGTATAAATTTCAAATTTCTGTTAGTAAAATCTTAAAATACTATCTGTTTCTAAACAACTTTAAAAATCTTATATGGGGGATTTCTGGGAACATGGCTATCAGATTAGGCAGGTAAGTCTCAACTCTCACTAAAACCATGGAGAAAGAGCCAAAGGTTTTCTTGGTGACCTGCTTTGGGGAATAGCAGACCAGGACACTGCTTCACAACTTCCAGGAAAGTGAGGGACAGAGAGATGAAGAAGCCAAAATAATAAACTGAGTAAGTAAACCTCTTGGCCACTGGAAAGGGATCCCCTCCCCCACCCCTGAGATATTAAGTGAAGGTAAAACTCCTCACTTTTTAGCAGAGAGGAGAGCAGATGATTTCTTCCCTGTCACCTGCTTTGAATATATATATATAGAATAGTAACGTGCTCTGAGTCATCTAGGAGGGTCCTGGAAAGACAAAATAACCAAAGGAGAACCATCAGTTGCTTTCCCCTGTGGCTGGAAGTGGCATATATACCCTGACCTTAGGGCAAATAGCCTAGGTAGAGCTGTTGGCTTGCTGTTCTGAACAGACTGGCAGGGACCATTCCTTGGGAGGAAGAGGGTTCTGGGAGGATGGAGAGTGGTTTCTTTGTGGTGAGTTTGGCCAGCTGAACCCCCTTTGAATCTCAGAAGGGACCCCAGCCTGACAGCGAGAGGGGATGGGGATCTCCTCAGGCAAGCTCTTATGCCCAGCTGCCCAGGTAAAAGGAGGAATTCAATTATATAGGAGGCAGGAACAGACAGGTGCCTAATCAGCAGCACTCTGACAAACTGCAAGGAATCTAACTTTCCTGAGGTAAAGGTGGTGGATAGCCTTCTGAAAGGCTAACTGAGCTGAGGAGACAGTTTAGCTCAGTGGAAAAATTCCTGCCTTGCAGGTATGAGGTTCCTGGTTTGATTTCCAGCTCTTCTTAGAGAAGTGATCCACTAGGTTATCAAGCATCCAGGTGAAGCTTTATGACACGGAACATATAGAAATTCTTTCTGTATTAGCTTTTTGAGGATCTCATTATTTTTTTTTAAGGGTTCCTTTTTTATTTTCCTTACTTTACTCACTAAAATCTGAATCAAAATCTGCAGAGGGCAGGCTGCAGGGTGTATGACTGATGAATACCTGCAGCCTGAGAAGGTCCTTAGGGATTTAAGAATGAAGGCTGTTTTTCCTTGTTTATTTTTATTTTTTGTTCTTTTTTGTTCTTCCTTTCTCCTTTTTTATAAATAGTTGCTGCTGTCTTGTTTCTTGTTTGTTGTGTTTCCCCTTCTTTTGTTTCCCTGTTTTTTCTCCTTTTAATGATTTTTTCTACCTACGCTATTTCTTTACCCTCCTTCATCTTTCTACCTTCTGTTTTCTGTTGTTTTTCTTACAGTCCAACTCTTTTTATTCAGTTTTCAATTTTTATTGTTTTTATTTCTCTCTTTCCTTTTTTTCTCATTTTCTTTCCTTTTTCACTTTTTTCTTTTCTTCTTTTATCTTTTCTTATCCTCTATTCTCATTACTCCAGTCATTTAATTCATTCTGTTTATTTTTCTCTATGCTGTTTCTTTTTTCATTGTTTCTATTCCACTTTTTTATTCTTTTTCTTCTGCACTTCTTACTCATGTTAATTATTCATTTTCCTAGGTCTAGTACCAGTCCTTTTCTAAACTTTTTACTATTATTATTACTATTATTTCTTTTCTCATCTCATCTCTTACCTTTCTTCTGGTACTAATACTTTTTTTGAAAAGGAACATATACAACAGCAAGGAAATAGAATATGAGGAAAAAAGTGTCAAAGTGAATCCTTACCACACACACACACACACACACACACACACAAAACAACAAAATAAACCCTAGAGTTGAGAGAGAAGTTAATCAACTGAAGAAACCCATCAAGATAAACAGATGCCTAGACACCAACAAAAAATTATGAGCCATACTAAGAAACAGGGAGACATGGCCCAGTCAATGAACAAACTAAAACCAAGGAGAAGATGCAGAACACGGAACAATTAATCAAAGATGTCCAAACAAATACGAATCAACTTAAGGAAGTGAAGGAAGTGATTAAGGATATTAAGAAGACACTGGGAGAAAATACGAAGAAATTATAAACATAAATAAAAAGATAATGGATATGATGGCAATGAATGGCACAATACAAGAAGTAAAAAATACACTGGAAGTCAAAGAATAAAAAATACACTGGAACACATAACAGCAGATTCGAACAGGAAGATGAAGAATGAGTGATGTGGAAGACAGTGCAGGTGAAATAAGACAGATAGTTTAAAGATAGAAAACATCCAGCAGGTACTTAGGGATTTGAATGACAACACAAAATGCACAAATATATGTATTATAGGCATCCTGAAGGGAGAAGAGAAGGTAAAGGGGACAAAGGGAGTGTTGGGGGAAATAATGGGTGACAATTTCCTTTCCCTATGGAGGGAAATGGATATAAATATCCAAGAAGTGCAGCACACCCAGAACAGTATAAATCCTAACAAACATACTCCAAAATATATAACCTGTACAGAGGTTAAAAAATAAAAGCCCAAGTGGAAGGCCTGGTGGACAACAACATAAACAAATTGAAATCATCACAGAAAGATAAAGTTTGTCAGTTTATGATCTTGAAACAATTAGTGAATACACAGCAGTAAGTTTTCTTTCTCAAAATTACTGGAAGCTAGATGTTGCCATAGAAATTTTTTTCCCAAAGTCCTGAAATTTATATACAAGAGACGATTATTGGACCAAATGTAGTTAAAACAACTATACAATAGATAAAAATATTCTCACATTGAAAATGAAATTTGGTAGTATACAACAATTCTGTAATGACCTGGAACTCTATCCAGCCAGCATTAATGTAGGTCATTGAGTGGAAGTTCAGAGCAGCAACACAGTGTGAGTTCTCCAATTAGGAGTTCATGAATGGCATGACAGAATTAGGTTGTGGCAACAAAGAAAAAATAAAGGTCTATAAAACCAAGATGGAACAAGAATTGGAATGACCAGGATGATTTAAGGGTTTTTACCAGTTTATGTTAATTTTGGAAAGAATCTAGGACCAAAAAAAAAAAAAAAAAAAAAACGGAATAGATTTATTCAACAAATGGTGCTGGGAGAATTGGAACTGGAATCTAAAAGAAAGAAGACGCCTCTCTTACACCTTATACAAAAATTAGCTCAAAATGGGTCAAGGACCTAAAATATATAAGTGGAAACCATAAAACTCCTAGATGAAAATGTAAGAAAACATCTTCAGTTTCTTGTGGTGGGTACTAAATTCTTAAACCTTATACTCAAAGCACAAGCAACAAAATAAAAAATAGATAAATGGGACCTCCTCAAAATTAAACACTTTTGTATTTCAAAGGACTTTTTCCAAAGGATGAAAAGGGAACCAATTCAATGGGAGAAAATATTTGGTAATCACAAATCTGATATAAGTTTAATATCCATATGTACAAAGAGATCCTACAATTCAACAATAAAAAGACAATCCAATTTAAAAATGGGCAAAAGATTTGAGAAGACAATGGTCCAAGGAAGAAATACAAATGGTGGAGAATCCATGAAAAAATGTTCAACATCACTAGCAATTAGGGAAATGCAAATAAAAACTACAATGAGATATCATTTCACACAGATTAGATTGGCCATCATTGAAAAAAGTAAAACAGTACATTTTGGAGATGATGTGGAGAGATATGAACATGTATTCATTGTTGGTCAGAATATAGAATGGTACAGTCACTATGGAGAACTGTTAGACAGTTCCTAAGGAAATTGAATAGACTTGCCATGTGACATGGCAATATTATTACTAAGTATATACCAAGAATAACTGAGAGAAGAGACAAGAAAAGACATCTGCACATTTATGTTCATAGCAGCATTATTCATGATTGCCAAAAGTTGGAAACAAAATAGGTGTCCATCACCTGAAGAATGGATAAACAAATTGTGGTGTATATACATGATGAAATATTATGCAGTGGTAAAAAGAAATGAAGTCATGAAGCATGACAAGCTGGATGAACTTGGAGGGCATTATTCTGAGTGAAGCAAGCCAGACACAAAAGTGTAAATACTGTATGATCACACTATTATGAACTAAATATACTGTGTAAACTCATGAATTAATAATTAGGATATAGGTCACCTGAAAATAAAAGAAATGTAGAAAGTGGAAATCTGAGGGTTAATCTGTGCAGAATCAAGAAGGTTGTAAATCTTTGCAAATGAATGAAAATGGTTAAACCAGGTCATGGTGTTTCTAACTAGCAGTGATATTGTATGGCTATGGCAGTGGTTGAAAGGGAAAAATCTAAGGTCATTATTACTAGAAGGAAAGCTAAGAACTGTAACATGGGACTGTATAAGACAGTAAAACCTCATGTAAAACATGAATCTGGGTGATATTTCATATAAGTCTGTTTTTACAAAATATAAATACAAATATACCAGAAAAAAGGAAAAAAGAATAGCAGCTATGTGTGGCAAGCAAGGCATAGAGAGAATGAGAGGCAATGAGTTCTGTTTGTTTCTTTGTTTTTTGTTTATTGTTATTAATGGAATAATGAAAGTGCACTGGGAATGATTGGGGTGATGAATGCACAAATATGTGATTACACTGAATACCATTGATTGTACTCTTTGGATGGTTTTATGCTTTATTATGTATCAAAACAAAAACAAAAGGATTAGATCTAGAAATGGCCATTGTCTACTGGAATTTAGTGTTTAATGGAAGATTTAAATTCTTAGACATATGGAATAAGTTTTCATTGGAATATCATAAATAATCAATACCAAAAGTTACTTGAAAACTTCCAGAACTCGGCACAATGATTGCAGATGACATATCTACTTATGATGAAGGTGCATATCCTGTTCTAATTGATAACTTTGTGTAATGGCATCCCCTTAAATTGCTGGTACAAAAAGTACAACAGTGTAGCACTAAAGGAACCTTCTAGAATGTACATATTCTGTACAATAAATACAATGGAAATTTGCACAATTTCTGTTTGCCAGACTGAACTTAAAGATCAATCCTCACAATTCAGGCTGAGGTTTGAGCCAAACTTTAAAGATACATCTTGGACCATGTCATATTTCATTCTTTTAATCATACTTTGAGCTTGTCTTCTAGTCTGGGCTTCATTAAATATTTATAATTTCAATATCGAGGAATTCATGTTATATATGTGGACATCTTATTTTATTCTCCCATAAGTCTTAGAACCATATGGTTATTATTTTGAGGTTTCCATTCTTGCATAAAGCACAATGATGTCTTATCAGAAAAGAGTTTGGCGTAAGAATTAAACACAGGAACACCACAAACAATTTATAAATATAGTCTTTGACCTAGTTGAAAAGGCTAGGCTGATAATCCTTCCAATGACAGTGATATATTTAAGTGTTCTGCTTCTGAAATGGTGTTTTGTTATTGGAGGATTTTTTCCTGACAAATCAAATGTG
>JAKSZT010023127.1:428692-449007 GCA_026826555.1 Tolypeutes matacus | reverse complement strand
GGCTTGCTTCTCTTCTCCTGGGGCCTTCTTTCCAACATCAAAACTTCTTCTCAAAAGACTGCTTCAACTGCCCTTTGCCTTGCCTTTTATATTTGATTCCCCACCCACCAAGGGGTGGGGCTCAACACCCTAATCCTAAACTAATCATGCCCAGATTAGCAGATCAGTTTACAAGCATGATTCAATTATATTTTTGGAATTCATAATTACATCAAACTGCCACACCTGCCTTTAAGTTCTGATGTTCTGTCTTCTAACTCATTATTCTGTCCTCAACCAATACAAATCTGCTATTAAATGCTTCTAATGTGTGTTTTTTTAAAGTCTCATCCATTATGTCTTTCAATCCCATAAGATCTGTTACTTTTTGCAAACTTTCAAATTCTTCTTTGTGTTCAACCAGTGTCTTCTTAATATCCATAATCTCTTTAGCCATGTCATTTAATTTACTAAGATTTGTTTGTATATCTGTGATTAGTTGCCTCCAATCGTGTGTTTCATCTGAAGGTATATTTTTTTCCTCTGGCTGGGATATACCTTCCTGTTTCTTAGCACAGCTTGTAATTTTTTGCTGGTGTCTTGGCACATGGTTTTTTGATGTGTTTATTCTGTTCTCAGTTTCTCTCTTTAGTCTATGGTTTTCTTATTGGTTGGGTTTTTGAAAGTGCTTCCACTGTTCCTCCTCCAGGTATGTTCAACTCTTTTTTTTTTTTTTTTTTTTAATTGCCTCTGTATATTTTAAATATTTTTTATTTTCTCTCACTGCTATTATCTGGAGGGATAATTTTGGTAAGAGTGTTCCCTGGGAGGCAACCTTCCCAGCTCCAATTTCCCAGTCAAAACAGGCTCTGGGGAACACATGAAAAAGGCATAGGTTTGACTCCCATGTGCTCTGGAGAAGAGACCCTAAATGTGTCTTATCTTCTCTTTCTTTGATGTCTCCCCCAATATATACTTTTTAAAGGAACCCATCAGTTTGCACTCTTTATCCAGTGGTTCTCTGCTGCCCTTTGGTTTTTCTGTACCTTTAATTGTCAACTGATTTTGCTCCTGATTTTGGGTGTGGTTGTGGTTGAGGTTTCCAGCCTACCCTGGATGAAACTGTTACACAGATACAAGTCCTTGAGATCTGAGTTCTCTATTCAAACTGCCACCCCTTGTGTGGATCTCCCAGGTAGGCATGGTGATTCTATTTACACTGTCTTCAGAGAGAGTGATCAGACTGTTTGAGGTTCCTCTCCTTCCTGGGGTGTGTTTAGGATGAACATGCAGCAGCCTTTTAATGAGCATATGGTGAATCTGTCTACACTGCCCTAGAGAGAGTGTGTGCTTCTTTTCCTTCTGGGGAGTGTTGGGATCAAGAGTGCTACAGCCTTTTAAGAGTGCTACAGAGAAAGTGCAATTCCTCTCCATCCAGGAGTACCTTGAGGCTTAATGTGCAACAGCCCTTTAAGGTAGATGGGGTGAATCTGCCTGTTCTGCCCCAAGAAAGTGTCCAATTTCTATGCCTGCTGAGTGTGAGAGCCTAAACATTGTCTCTCCAAACAGAGTGTGTGGAATTTGATCCTTACCATCTCAGATGACTGGTGTATTTTTCAATCACCCCTGCTTCCAAACCTACCATGGTGGAGACAGCATGAAGTCTGCTGTCTTTTTGTGGCTTGGGCAGATTTAAACCTCATCTGTGCTCAAGACTGGAATACAGTTATCTGATTCTGTAAATCAACAGCTGTAATTGATGCAAGGCCACTTCCTCTCCCCTGCTTCTGGGAAATGGAGCTTCTGCTTATAACCAGAGCATAGATTCAGAAGTGGTCCACTTCACCAGTGGGGAATCAGAAGTCACCTCTGCGACATGGAGGAATCTGCTCATGAATCTTCACTGCATATTGTCAATCTCCTCTTTTCGCTCTTCCCTGTATGGTGCACTGTGCTCTTCTGGTCTCTTGGGTCCCCCTAAACAGTTAATCTGCACATATCTTAACTGATTATTATTTACTCTGTGGGACTAGCTGATTGTTAGAGTTTCCTACTCTGTCACCATCTTAGGTCCTCCCTATATGATAAAAGATAAAAATCTTTTAATTTTTATTTTAGTAATACTCATGGCCAAAGTTGTGCCCTTTTAACAACATTCACCTATATAATTCAGTGTTGTTAATTATAGTCACAATTATGTGCTGTCATCACCAACATCCATATTAAAACTTTACAATCAACCTAAACAGAAATGCTGTACAAATTAAGCATCAACTCTGCTATTTTTTTAGCAGCAGAATTATGGGTGTGTTTAAATAAATTAATACTTTTCTACTGAGAACAAAACAATTTAAAATATGAAATATGTTTCATTGACAAATATACTTTGTCTTCTAACATACACATATTAACTCCATATTCCCTATGTTTATATATGAACATATACAAACCATATATTAACTTCACAATTCCTGTGGCAAAATGGATATGAGTACATATTTTTGGAATGAATGATATTTCTTATTTTTGGTTCTTGTCTTGAGAGTAGAATCAATTCTATTACTCAAACATTTTGGACATATTTTTACCTCTTTATTTTACCTCATCCCCTAAACATAATCAGTCACATAGCACTTTGGTGGTGACTTTAATAGAGTTCCTCCCTTTATTCCCATCTCTTTCTAATCCAGTATTTTTACCAGACCCTTGTAAACGTCCTACCTTATTTCACTGATTTCTGTTCTTACTCACTCATTCCACAAAAGCATGATCTTACCTAAAAAGTACACCTGCTCAAAATGTAAAACTCTTAGCCAACTCTTATTCTGGTACCAGAACAGATAGATGTCCATCAAAACTCCACACATTTCTCCAAATCTTAGCTTTGTTTTCAAGATGTCCTCTTACTCCTTCAATGTTCATTATGTTGCCATCCACTGATAGAGCAATTCACAGTTCAACTAGATTTTCATGTCCTTCCAGATGTGTTCCATCCTTCCATTAGATGGAATTTATTTATTAATCTTCTGCAATTCTGTGACACTATGCTTGCACTTGTATTTGTGGCACATATTTGTCTTTCAATATTAAGAAAAAACTGTAGCATCCTTTTTAATAAAGCATTAAATTTATTCAAAGTAGACTGAAAGTTTTACATGTCTTTGAAATTTTGACCAGAGGTAGAATTTTCAGATAGAAGTTACTATAATATGTTGTTGAATAAACAAAATGATCATGTTACCAGGTTAAAATCTACTTTAAAATTCTGACTTTGTTAAGAGTGCCATCAGTTTCCACTAGACAGTATGAATATGATACTGTAATCAGGCCCTGAGAGCTACAAAATCAAGCAATAATTTTATTGAGGTGTTCTATCTATGTTCTCACATGCTGTTTTTATTTTATAATCACCTATGAATCTCTAGTTGATGACTACATCTATCAGAGCCAAAGCAGCACATAGTGCTGCTCTGGTAATGGGTAGATGAAGTAATGAATCATAGGGAGAAAGACACTTCAAGAAAATTAGCTCCTTCCTTAACATTGGTTCTCATTATATCTTTTGTTTGTTTGTTTGTTTTGTTTTGTTTTGTTTTTTGTTTGTTTGTTTGTTTTTTTATTATGGGTAAAAATAAAAATTCTCACAATACATACAAACATTTGCAAAATGATATATAAATATATATACATATATGTGTATTTGCTTACAAAAATGTTATTTATATATATATATATATATATATACATATATTTTAAGAGGTGCTTAGATTACCCAAAATATTACACGGAACCCACTGGGATTCCCATGTTGCCCACCTCCCACACCTCCCACCACATCCCACACAAACATCTCCCACAGTGTGGTCCACCACCCTCAATGAACTTACAGGCTCATTATATCTTGTCACAAAACTGAACGACATTTGTTGGCATTTTGCAGAATTTGGAATATTCAATATTTTATTTCATTGCATGGTATAAAGAACATACCATCCCTATTAAAATAAAATAACTTGAAAATTGCAACTATAACTCTACTTGTGTCAAAGTGACATTACCTATAACCCCCATTGACTGATTTGCATTTTTGCAAAGGTTACTGTTTCAAAACTTAAATAAAGAACTTATAATTTAGTTATTTTTCATTTATCATATGCACTTTTAAATTATTTTGAAGTCAATACATGTTTCCAGCTTTCTGTTTGTATTTTAGTCATAAGCTTTAGCTCCAGAACTCCCAAGAGACATTGTGGCAGTTTGGCATTGTTTATGAATTCTGAAAATAGATATTGGATTATATTTGTAAATTGGTCTGTACCTGGGCATGATTAAATTATGCTTAGGGCTTTGACTGGGCCACATCAGTAGGACATGGAGTTCCTGACCCCTTGGTGCATGGGGACTCACAGAGAAAACTACATGGCAGAGAAGAGCATTGGAGTTTTGATGCAAAGCCTAGGGAAGAAAAGACATGGAGAATGACGATGTAAAGGAGTTTTGAGCTGGAGCCCAGGAAGTAAATGCACAGAGGAGTAAAGCAGCTGAACCCAGAGAGAATCAAGCCCTGGACAGAGAGAGGCAGAGCCAGTTGCCTGATAGTCTAGATGTGGCCTTTTGGAGAGAACACAGAAGCTGATCCCAGAGAGAAACAGAGACCCAGGAAGAGAGGAATCTAAGAAGGCTGAACTCTTGGCAGGCGTAGGAAACCATTTTGCTCCATCATGTGACAATAGACTTTGGTGATGGAAGTAACATATGCTTTATGGCCTGGTAACTGTAAGATTCTACCCCAACTAAATACCCTTTAAAAGCCAACAGATTTCTGGTATTTTGAATGAGCACCCTTTTGGCTGACTAATACAAAATTTGGTACCAGAGAGTGGGAAGTATTTTGAATTTACCAAAATGCTGGAATGGTTTTATAAATGAGTTAGGGATGTTTTATGGAGGAATTATGAGATTCTTGATAGAAAAGACCTACAGTGCTTTGAAGAGACTGTTGATAGTAAAGACTATGAAGAGACTTTTTATGAGGCCTTAGAAGTAAATGATGAAGCTATTATTGGAAACTGGAGGAAAGGCAACCTGTGTTTTACAGTAGCAGAGAACTTAATAAGATTAACTCTTGGTGTTTTATGGAAGGCAGAATTTGAAAACAGCAAGCCTTGGCATTTAGCTGAAGAACTTCCCAAAGTACACTCAGAGAAGGCAGCTTGGCTTCTCCTTGCAGCTTATAGCAAAATGCTAAAAAAGCAAGATAAGCTGAGAACTGAACTGTTAGGCACAAAGAAAACAGAAAGTGATTCTGGAACTTCCAAGTCTCTGGAAATCAAGCCCCTAGATGATAGTGCCCTATTTTAACACTTAACTACATGTGGAACTTGTAAATCAGTATTGAAGATGAGTTATCTTGGAAAGACTTGTGGAAACTTACTGTCTGATGGCTTGGACCCCTGCTTCCTGCATGGTAAACCTAGAAACTTTTTGAGAGAGCTGTATGAACAAAATCGTTGTCAGCATGGAATAACAGGAAAATGGAAGGGAGTAATCAAAGGGGAAAGGATTTCAGGAAGAAAACTATGGAAGCTGAGATCTGGAATTAAGACGTTGCCTTGGACCAAGAGCAGAATCCCACCCATGTGCACAGAAAGCATGAGTTTGCCACATCAGTTAAAGAGGGTGGACATTCCCACCCATGTGCACAGAAATATGAGTTTGCCGCAGCAGTTGAAGAGCGTGGATATTCCCACCCAATATTCTGGGAGAGTTTTGCCACCCCAGGTTAAAGAGAGGGTGAAGCACATTCCTCAAGGACTTGGGCAGATAAGATCAGCATCCTATAGGTCTGAGAAAAGTGGAACGGTACCCCATGGTCTAGGGAAGGCCAGGTGGTCAACTTCTTGCTCTGAGAAGGTTGAGCCTGTATGCCAAAGGTTAGGGAGGATGTTGTCTTCACCTCACTATACTAAGGGGGCTATGACTCTAACCCAAAGATTAGGTAAAGTGTGGCAATCACCCCAATGCTCTTTGAGGGTGAGGTCTGGAGCTTGGTTGACACCCAGATGCTTGATGAGGGTGGAACCAAGAAAATGGCCGTTGCGTAAGCCTTCTCCTCAAGGAGAAGAAACCACTGTCTTAAGAATGACTCTCAGATTTTAAATCAAATTGAGGATGCCCAGAAGGTTTACTGAAATGTAGAGGACCCGTGACTCATGTTTCACTCCCGATTTTTCCTTATGGTACTGGAAATTTTTATCCCTTGTCCATTTGTGTATTGGAAGCACACAAATGATTTTGTAAGTTCCAGATGTCTGTAGCCAGAAGGGTCTTTGTCTCAAGACAAACTGTATTTCTTTAACATTATTGTGATATGATTTGGTGGAGTTTTTTTAAAAAACTTTGAGTATTGTAATGTCTGTTTGGAATTCAGAAGGTGAAGTGTGGCCATTTGGCATTGTTTATGAATTCCAAAAATAGATATTGGATTATATTTGAAAATTGGTCTGTACCTGGGCATGATTAAATTATGTTTACAGCTTTGATTGGGCCACGTCAGTAGGACATTGAGTTCCTGATCTCTTGGTGGGCAGGCACTCACAGAGAAAACTAAATGGCAGAGAAGAGAGTTAGAGTTTTGAAGCAGAGCCTGGGGAAGTAAAGACATGGAGAAGGAGGACATAAAGTAGTTTTGAGCTGGAGCCTGGGAAGTAAGCACACAGAGGAGCAGAGCAGCTGAGCCCAGAGAGAATCAAGCCCTGGAGAGAGAGACTGAGCCAGTTACCTGATAGTCTACATCTGCCAAGTGAGGACAGCACAGCAGCTAAGCCCAGAGAGAAATGAAACCCCAGGAAAAGAGGAATCCAAGAACACTGAACTCTTGGCAGATGTCAGCAGCCATTTTGCTGCAACATGTGACAATAGACTTTGGTGATGGAAATAACTTATGCTTTATGGCCTGGTAACTGTAATCTTCTACCCCAAGTAAATATCCTTTATAAAAGCCAACAGATTTCTGGTATTTTGCATCAGCACCCCTTTGGCTGACTAATACAAACATGAAGCTTTATGAATAATTTCTGATGAAAATATCTTACCTGCTTTATCTAACTAAGAGAATTCATGCTGAGATACAGTACAAATGGTTACCATGTACATGATTTTATAGGAGAAAACAAAAAAAAAAATCTATCATAAGTATCACAGTTTTGCATTGAAATATTTTATATAACTTACTCATTTGCCAAAATCTCCATTTATTCTCATCTAGGGAAATTTTTTTTTCTCCTACTACTTTCCTTCACTGTCCTTCTCTCTCACCTGTTTTACCTTCCTCTTTCTAAATCTTTTCCACTCTATCTTACCTCCTCCCTTCTTCATTTATCTCACTATATTTGTATAAATGGTGAACCTATAAAGGACAATCAGTTATCAAGAACAGGAACATTTCTAAAGGAGAAAAAGCTTTATCAAGAGTACCTCATTCTAAGTCATTGCATTATTTATCTTCATTGGACCTAAGGGCAAATTAAAAGGTTATTGATTACATTAGCAAGAGCAAATTCAATTGACAATGGTATAAAACCTAGTGTACGATAGATTGAGGGCTGAAAATTTAGATTTGGGAATAAATACTTGTGAGAAATAGACAAAATTTTACAATAATATGCTAGGCAAGTTCTGGTCACTATGATGGGTTCTCATGTTAATTAAAATAAAATGGCCACCTGCATTGTGTGTTGCTGGGAGAAGATCCTTTTCTAAAGTAGGCTTCTCCAGAAGAATAAAATAATTGATAAGCAGGGATTTTCTGAGGAAATGGACTATACCTTTAGAGTTGCTGTTTAGCAACACCTAGTGATAAAACCTGTTTTTGTCCATTAAAGATAGACTATTAGAATAAAGACACATGCCATACTAATCACTGTATATCTGCTCCCCATTTTGTAAGACCCACTATGTAAAGTGGAAACTTAATGTCAGTCAATCATAACATGTCCTTACTTGCTTCCTCACTGACCCTATATGAGCTTCCCATTTCCACCCCTTCAGCTGACATCTCTTCTATTTTCTGAATGGGATGCTGCTAGATTCATGAATCACTCAACAAAGCTATGAAATTCTAAATTGCAGGAAAAAGTTTTGTTGTTGTTATTGTTAATCACTCATATGCCTTGGTCTCCCATTCTTCTTGATGTAACAATGAACAGATATTAATTTATAATCTCTGGAACAATTAGATAATGAGTGGACTGGTATATCATGATGTAGGTAGGCTTCAAAGAACATGAAGGATTAGCTTGTTACAGGGA
Organism: Tolypeutes matacus; assembly: GCA_026826555.1. Taxonomy (NCBI): domain Eukaryota; kingdom Metazoa; phylum Chordata; class Mammalia; order Cingulata; family Chlamyphoridae; genus Tolypeutes; species Tolypeutes matacus. The sequence goes on along the minus strand of JAKSZT010023127.1, from coordinate 440,719 downwards.
TTATTTCTCTCCAAGAAAAATAGCTAGAGATAGGCAGAAACTGTCCTGAATAACTGTTCTAGGGCTCTGACACCTATGTGAGTGTTGGGCAGCACCAAGAAAAGGGTGGATAAAGAGAAGGAGATGCTGCAGTGAGGATCTGTAAGTAACAAGGGCCACTGCTGATGCTGGTGCCCAATTCCCACTCTTGGGGCATTTAGACTTGGGTCATCTGATCCCTGGTGAGAGTGCCACAGGAGTCTACTTCCCCAGGAACCTGAAAGGCAGGAACACAGCCACTGCTGATCTAGCCTTTGGTCAGTAGATTTGTATGCTGGGTCCCATGGTTTCCACCCATCCTGGCCAGGTGCAGCCATGCCGTTTTTAAACCTGGGAGTTGGCAGAGAGCTAAGGACATGCTGCCTTCTCAAAAACCCTTGTTATTGATCAGGAATGGCTGCTCCCAATGCAGTAGGAACTGAAGCAGGTTAGTTTAGAAAATGAGAAGATGAATCTAAAACCTGGCAGAAAAACATGGCCATGAAAGAAATCGTCATGGAATTCCACCTGGAAATCCCCTGAGAGAAAGGTCCCACAAGAAGGCTGCTGGGAGAACCCCACAAGATTTCATCCCGGATCAAGGAATAACCCCGGATATTCTCAAGGGGTCTTAACATTGGCCACCCTTGGAGAAATTGATGGGTGGGGTAATCAATCAAAACAGCAAACAGCTAGAACAGGTCCCCTGAACATTAGCAAGGGGAGGAATAATTAATGGTTTAAAAGCAACCACAGAAGCTAAATCTCCTTCTCTCCCTACCTGGACCAGCCTGCAAGTATACCTGGGGACGTGTAATCTGTTATTTTATCCCATTTATATTTTTATCTCTCATTTCCTTAATAAATGACTGGCCTAACTAAACTGGTATGTTGTTAAATTTTGTTATGTAACATAGCCAAGAACCTACAGGAAACCCAGCGATAGGACTGGTTAATTTTTTCCTTCCTGGGAAAAGGGAGGTTGAAGATAAGGGACAATAGGTGAGTTTGAACTGAGAAGCATGGCTCTGAATAGCCCTCCCAGGGGGAAAGAACTCTCCAAGACTTTGGTTTGGCACTGCATGGTCAGTCACGGTTTTAGTGAACACATTGCCCACTAGCATTTGAGCATAGGAGGTTTTCCAAAGATCATCATTGCTGGCAGGCCAGGAAAGTGCACCCCAGGAAAAAAAATGAGAGGGTTTTTGGTGCCTTTACTGTTCCCCTCCCCAATGTCCTTGCAAACTGGTCTGCACCCCTCTTCTGGATCCCTAGTCCTGTATTGATCAATTAAAAAGGGGACAATTTTAAAGACCTAGACTAAGTTGAGCCAAGAATCAAGAAAGGGAAATAATGAAAACTTTTGCAATAAAACCCCAGGCAAGGGAGAGAAATCCATTATCATAATCAGATGTCTAGACACCAACAAAAATTATGTCATATTAAGAAACAAGAAGATAATGGCCCAGTCAAAGGAACAAATCAAAATGCCAGAGGAGAACTAGGATTTGAAACAACTAATCAAAGGTGTTCAAACAAATCTCCTAATTCAATGTAAGGAGATGGAGGAAAATATAGCTAAAGAGTTAAAGGACATTGATATAACACTGAGCAGTGATCCAAGATGATGGAGAAGGGAACAGCAGGCTATAACCCTACTCTAGAAACTGTGGAAAAGTAGGTAGGCTTACATGGCAGAAGGGAAGCCATGGGACCTCAGGGCAATGGGAGAGGGCAGGTAGAAAGTGAGAACCCAGTGAGACAGAGGAGAGGGAAGCCTTGAGAGAAAGTACAAGCAAGCCAGCATCCAGCCAGATAGAAGGAGAGGGAAACTGGGGAGGCGATTTTGCTGGCAAACAAGTGTTCAGCCAGCTCCAAGAGTGAGGAAATCCACAGTGCAACCAGAGGTGTGTCTCAGAGTCCAGCAGTTTCTCAAGGTTGGGGGAGAGCTGTAGGGCAAACAGGTGTGGGCACCTGCAACCAGCTGGCTCAGGAGGAGAGAAGAGTAGGGGGAATGGGAATATAGGGCAGGCAGACAAGATCTCAGACAGTTCTCAGGAAAAGGAATGAGAGGAGCTGGCACTTAACTGACTCCAGGGACAGGTGATGGGGGAACAGATAATGTAGGCTGTCACACAAACTTGCCCTGGGAAAGAGAGGAATTGGGTTAGTAAGGGGGAGGGTTCACAGGCTACCAACTACCAGGGTGAGAGGGAAGCCAGGAGAGTAAGCCAGTGAACTGACAGGCACCAACCTGGATGAGGGAAATGGGAGCTGGGAAAGGTAGTTGGTGAGCTGTCAGGTGCTCAATTGACCTGGAGCAGAAGTGAGACTAAGAGCAAACCAGCAGGTTGTCAGGCACCCAGCCAACACCTTAGGGGAGGAATAAATGTGGGAAAAACAGCCTTGAAGTTTGCTAGTGGCCTGAAAAGGAGGCCTAATTATTGATTGGTTTTTTTTTTTTTCTGCTTTTCTTTCCTTAATAATTCTTTCTTTTCTTCTTTTATTTTTTCCTCTTCCTGTTCTTTTCTTCATTCCAACTTCTCTTACTTGGTCTTAATTTTCTTTCTTCTGTTCTCATCTTTCTAGTCCTTGTTTTAATTTATTTTTTAATGTTTCTATTTTCTTCTTCCACCTTTTCTATTCTATTCTATTTCCTTTTTACTTTTTAAGATTTTTCACTCTTTTTTTTTTTTTTTTTTTTTTTTTACAAACAAACTTGGATTATTTTCCATGTGTTCATTACAAGCATGTAATTCTTTTTTTTTTAACTTTATTTTGTATATTTAATAATTGAAAACTAAAAAGTAAACACAGATGAATAAATAAATACATTTCTCAATTAAATGTAATGGATACATACAATTTTTTTTTAATCAAACAATATATTACACAATATATTTGGTTCATAGTAATGCATTCATACAGTATTTGTCCTTTTGTGTCTGGCTTGCTTCACTCAATATAATGTCCTCCAGGTTCATTCATGTTGCCATATGCTTTATGACTTCATTTCTTCTTACAGCTGCATAATATTCCATCGTGTGAATTGATCACAGTTTGTTTATCCATTCATCTGTTGATGGACATCTGGGTTGTTTCACTCTTATGACTTATTTTTTTGGCTCTTTTGTGGTTCCTTTTACATCCTTTTTAGATTATTATTCTTTTTTCCTCTTTCTTCCCTTTTTTGTAGTGTTAATATTTTTGCAGGGAACATGGACAATAACAAAGATATAGAATAAGTGGAACCAACTGTCAAAAGATGCAAAACAAAACAAAATTAAATAAAACCCTAGACTAGAAAGAGAAACTATCCAATGGAATAAGCACATCATGATAAACAGATGCCCAGACATGAGCAAAAAATTGCAAGCTATAATAAGAAGCAGCAAGATATAACCCAGTCTAATGAACAAACTAATAAGCAGGAGGAGATGCATAGTGTGGAAAAACTAATCAAGGAAGTCCAAACAAATATCATGAATCAACTTAATGAAGTGAAGAAAGAGATAAAGGATATTAAGAATACACTGGAGGAAATAACAGAAGAAACCATATATATATAATATATATAAAATAACAGACCTGATGATGATGAAAGGGACAATGCAAGAAATTAAAAATATGCTTCAAGCACACAATAGCAGATTTGAACAGACAAAGGAAAGATGTAGTGGCATTGAATATAGAATATCTGAAATTGCACAGATAGTAAAACAGAAAGATAAAAAATATAAAATTTCAGCAGGAAACAGGGAATTGAATGTCAATAGGAACAACACAAACATATATATTATAGGCATTCCAGGGGGAGAAGATAATGGAAAAGGGGCAGAAGGAGTATAGAGGAAATAATGGCTAAAATTTTCCCAACTCTTATGATGGCCATGGGTGTATATGTCAAAGAGTGCAGTTCACTTCAAACAGAATCAATCCTAAAAGGCTTACCCTGAAACACATATCAGATTGTCAATCACTCAAGACAAAAAGAGAATTCTGAAAGCAACTAGAGAAAAAGAGATGTATCACATAAACGGATAAGTGTAAGCACTGATTTCTTATCAGAAACCATGGAGGCCACAAGAAAGTGGTATGACATAGTTATGGTACTCAAAGAAAAAACTGCTAACCAAGAATTCAGTATCCAACAAAGCTGGGACTCAAAAATAAGGGAGAGTTCAAAATATTCATAGAAAAAAATATTGAGAACATTTGTCAACAAGACTCCTGCCCTTCAAGAAATACTAAAGGAAGTTCTACAGGTTAAAAGAAAAACAAAAGGGAGGGAGGGCTGGATGAGAGTGTAGAAAAGAAGCTTATTAGTAAAAAGAATGAAAAGGATAAAAAGAGAGATAAAACCAAAATATGAAATATATAAACATAAAGAAAAAGTGGTTTATGTAAGTACTGCCATGACAATAATAACATTGAATGTTAATGGATGAAACCCTCAATTCTAAAGACATAGATTTGCACAATGTATAAGGAAATATGACCCATCTATATGCTGTCTACAAGAAACTACCTTGACCCAGAGATGAAAGGAGGTTGCAAGTGAAAGGTTGGAAAATTATTTTACATGCGAAAAAAAAAAAATCTAAAAAGGACAGAAGTAGCTGTATTAATATCAGACAAAACAGACTTTAAATGCAAAGCTATTGTAAGAGACTAAGAAGGACACTATACATTAATATGTGGGGTAATCTATCAAGAAGAAAAAACATCATAAATATTTATGCTACTAACCAGGGTTCCCCAAAATACATGAGGTAAACAATGACAAAAGTAAGGGGAGAAAAGAAGGGTCATGTACAGGGTGTTATGTCCATATGTCTCTGTGGGTGGAGACCTACAAAATAATGAATGGAATATTGAAGTCTCATCCTAGGGAGTCTTTCTACATTCTCTAATAGTGTGGCAGGAATCTCTAGAGCAGGGATTCTTAACAAGGGTTCCATGGGGTGCTTGGAAATATTTCAGGGGGTCTGTGAGCTTGAATTAATTTTGAATAATCCTAAAATTTAATTTAAAGACATTTTAATGTTGAGTGTCATAATATATTTGCCACTACAATCTGAGAAGGGGTCCATGGATTTCACCTGACTGGCAAATGGGTCTATGGAACAAAAAAGGTTAAGAACCACAACTATAGAATACATGGGCAGTGCCTAGCAGAGAAGGACAAATACACCACTCCCTTGATACAGATGTTTGTACTTATGAACCTTGTTCTTGTGAAATTGAAACTTATCCTGGTAATATATATTACCCAAGAGTTACCTCCTGAGAGCCTCCTTGTTGTTCAAACATAGCCTCCTTCTAGGATAAGCACAACATATAAACACAATGCATTCCACCCAATATGGGACAAAACTCCTAGGGATAGGCCTCCCTGGCACCAAGGGATTATTACCAAGTGCCAACTTGTGAAGCATTTGGAAAAAGACCTTGACCAAAAGGGGGAAATACTAAATATAAATTATTTTTTTATGGCAAAGACATTTCAAAGTTGCTGGGAATTTATTTATGCTTATGCATTTCTCAGAAGGATCTCACTGCCACAGTAAAGAGTGCTTCATGCAGGGGTGTTCTTGAGAGCTCTAAAGGCATCTTCACACTATAAGAAGGGCAGAAACTCCAGTAAATCAGCACCTGCTGGTGGGCCTTACCTTGGAATATATGATAACCTATCTCCCCAATGTATCAGACTTAGATTCATTTATAATTTTACTACACATGGTTCTTTTGTTTCTTTTCTTTGAACCTATAATTACCATTATATCCATTAAATATATGTCTCAGAGGCTTCAGTCTTTGGGTTGTTCATATGCTGGTTGTGCTCTGAAACTCAACAGAGTTGCCACTCTACAGTTCATTGGACTCACCCAGGAAAACTAACAAAAGGATGATGATAGATAATGCCCTTCCCTCCAAAAAAGAGTGTACCTACAACTGCAAGCAAGATAGCTCCATCCATCTGCCCCCATAGAATCTAAGCCTCTTCTCAATCACACACAAGGTAGGTATCGCCAACCCCAAATCCTCAATATTGAGGAATGAACAAGCATAAGAGGGAAATGCAACTATGGACCAAAGTAGACTTATTATTAGTATAGTAATGGAAAAACTTGAAACACTGATATAAAGAAAGTAGTCATAAAGGGTTGTGAGGGGAAGGAAAGGGAAGAATGGGTGTAACATGGAGTATTTTGGGGACATTAGAATTGTACTGCATGATATTACAATGATGGATACAGGCCATTATACTTTTTGTCAAAAACTAAAAAATTGTGTGGTATAAATCATAATGTAAACTATAGACCAGGATTCATAGCAATTCTTCAATATTTGTTCAATTGTAGCAAATGTACCATATGAAAGAAAGATGTTGTTAGTGCGGGTAAATGTGGGAGAGGAATTAGGTATTTTGGATGTAACATCTATGCAATCTAAATTTCCTTAAAAATAAATTTTAAAGAAAATTAATTTTTTTTTCTTTTAAAGAAAAAAAACTAGAGAGAAATAGATGCCTCTACAATTACAATGGAGGATTTTAATATATCATTGTCACCATTAGACAGAATATTTTGACAGAGGTTTAATAAAGAAACAAAGACCTTGGATAATAAGTGAGATGAACTCAACTTAATAGACATATATGGAACATTACACCCCAATACAGAAAGATATACATTCTTCTCAAGTGCACACGGATTATTCTCCAAAAAAGACCACCTGCTAGGTCACAGAACAAGTCTCAGCAAAATCAGAAAGATGGAAATTATACAAATTATTTTTTCTAAATACAATGGAATGAAGCTGGAAATTAATAAGGAGCAGAGAACTAGAAGAGGGATAAATATATGAAATTTAATCAACATAATCAGACAATCAGTGGTTCAAGGAGAAAATTGAAAAAGAAATCAGTGACTGCCTAGAAATGAATAAATTAAAGAACACAATATATCAAAACTTAAGGGAAGCAGATAAAGCATGCTGAGAGAAAAATTTATAGCCATAAATGCATATATTAAAAGAGAAGAAGAAAACTGAAATAAAAGAACTAACTGCACACTTGGAAAAACTAGAAAAAGAATAAAGCTATTCCCAAAGCAAGAAGAACAAAGGAAATAAAGATTAGAACAGAACTAAATGTAATTAAGAAAAAAAAAACAACTGGTAAAATTAACAAAACCAAAACTTGGTAATTTGAGAAGATTAATAAAATTGATAAACACATAGCTAGAATAACAAAGAAAAAAGTGAGACGATCCAAATAAATAAAATAAAATAAAATAAAGGATAGAGGGTATAAAGAATATCATAAGAGGTTACGTTGAATAATTGAGTGCCAACAAGATGTATGACTTAGAAAATGTAGATAAATTTCTATAAACACAGATGCATTTTACATTGATGAAAGAAGAAAAAGAACTCAACAGACCAATCATACGTAGTGAGTTTGAAAAGTCATCAGAAACTTACCATATAAGAAAAGCTCAGGACCAGAAAACTTCAAGAGTAAATTCTACCCATCATTCAAGAAAGAACTAAAGTTCTTAAAGTCATCCAAAAAATACAAATGGACGGAACATTACATAAATCATTTTATAATGCCAGCATCACCCTAATACCAAAGCCACATAAAGATGTCACAAGAAAAGATAACTATTGACCAGTCTGTTTAATGAAATTAGATGTAAAAATGCTCAACAAAATACTTGTTAATCATATCCAACAACCCATCAAACTAATTATCTTTCATGATTAAATGGGTTTTATCTCAGGTATGCAAGAATGATTCAACATAAGAAAATCAGTCAATGTATCATGCCACATTAAGAGATTTAAAGGAAAAAAAATACATAATCATCTGTATTAATGCAGAAAAAGCACTTGAAAAGATACCACATACTTTTTTGATAAAAACACTTTAAAAGATAGGAAACTTCCATGCCTTGATAAAGGCATATATGAAAAACCCACAGCGAACATCATGCTCAATGGCGAAAGGCTTTCTCTCTAGGATCCAGAATATGACAAGGATTCCCACTGTATATTTAACAATATACTAACAGTACTTACTTGAGCACTTAGGCAAGAAAAAGATATAGAAAGAATCAAAACTGAAAAGGAAGAGTAAAACTTTCACTATTTGCAGATGACATGAACCTATATGGAGAAAGCCTTGAAAAATCTACAACAATGTTCTAGAGCTGATAATCAAATTCAGTAAAGTGAAAGGATATAAGAATTCAACATGCAAAATTCTGTAGCATTTCTGTACAATAATAAACAATCTGAGAAAGAAATCAAGACAATAATTTCATTTAAAATAGCAATTAAAAGAATCAAATATATAGGAATAACCTTAATTACAAATGTAAAGGACTTTTGAACAAAAAACTACACAACATTATTAAAGGAAATCAAAGAAGACCTAAATAAATGTTCTTTGATTGGAAGATTAAATATCATTAATTTGCCAATCTTACACAAATTGATGTACAGATTTAACAAAATCCCTGGAAAAATTACAACAGCATATTTTTACTGAACTGGAAAAGACAATTATGAAATTTATTTGTAAGGGCAAGTGGCCCCAAAGAGCCAAAATATATTGAAAAATGAAAATAAAATTGGAGGTATCTCACTACCTGGCTTTAAAGCATACTACAAAGCTACAGTGGTCAAAACAGCATGGTATAGGCACAAGAATTGACATATTGACCAATGGAACTGAACTGAGAGTTCTGATAGCATCCTACACATATACAGCCTACTGATATTCAAGAAATACCCTTATTTCATTCAAATGGGACAGAATAGCCTCTTCAAAAAATGGCACGAGAAAACAGGATATCCATATCCAAAACAATGAGAGAGGATCATTCACTCATGCCCTATACAAAAATTAACTCAATAAGGATCAAAGAACTAATATAAGAGCCAAGACCATAAAGCTCATAGAAGATAACGTAGGGAATCATCAATGTTGTAGGTAATGGTTTCAAAAAATTTACACCCAAAGCATAAACAATGGAAGTAGAAATAGATAAATGAGATCTCCTCAAAATGAAAATATTTTGTGCCTCAAATGACTTTGTCAAAAAAGCGAAATGGCAGCCTACTCAATAGGAGAAATTATTTAGGAAACACTTATTCAATAAGGTTCTAATATCCAGAATATATAAAGAAATCTTATGTCTGAATAATAAAAAGACAAACAATGCATTTGAAAAATGGGCAAGAGATTTGAATAGACACTTTTCTAAAGAAGAAATACAAATGGCTAAAAAGCACAAGAAAAGATCCTCAATGTCACTATTAGGGAAATGAAAATCAAATACAATGAGATATCATCTTACATCAATTAGACTGGTGGCTATTAAAAAAAATAACAGAGAACGATGAGTGTTGGAGAGGATGTGGAGGAAAGGGAACCCTCATCCTCTCTGATGGGAATGTAGAACTGTGCAGCCATTGTGAACGGTTTGGCAGTTCCTCAGGAAGCTATATATAGGATTGCCATATTATTAAGCAGTCCCAGTACTAGGTATATACCCAGAAGATTTGAAAACAGGAACACAAACAGATATATGCACACCAATTTTCATAGCAGCATTATTCACTACTGCCACAATTGAAAGTGATCCAAGTGTCCATCAACAGGTGAATGGATAAGCAAAATGTGGTATATACATACAAGGGAATATTATTCAGCTGTAAGAAGGAAAGAATTATTGACACATGTGACAACATAAATGGATCAATACTCTGGATATAACTTTTCTGTAATTTAAAACCACTTTAAAAATAAAGTTTATTATATATTTAAAAACACACTGGGTGAGCACATAAACAATAATTTAGAAGCTTGAATAGAAAAATAACAAATCCTATGGGAATGAAAGACATAAAGAATGAGTTTAAAAAGACATTATAGGCAAACAATATCATTTGAAGTGGCAGAGTAAAGAATCAATGAATGAAAAGACAGAACAGCAGAAATTGAAAAGAAAGAATCACATATAAAGAAAGGAATGGGAAAAATTGAGCAGGAAATTGGGGAATTGAATGATAACATGAATTGCAACAACATATGTGTGATGAGAATTCCAGAAGTAGAAAAGAAGGGAAAATGGGCAGAAAAATATTTCAGGTAATAATGGCAGAAAATTTTCCAACTTTTACGAAAGATACAGATATACATAGCCAAGGAGCAGAACATATTCCAATTAGAATAAATCTGAATAGACTTAACCTGAAGCACTTACTATTCATAATGTCAAATGCCAAGGATAAAGAGAGAATTCTGAAAGCAGCAAGAGAAAACTGATTCATCACAGAAGAGATATCTAATAAGTCTTAGTGTGGATTTCTCACCAGAACGCTTATTCACTGTTGGTGGGAATATAGAATGATACAGCCACTGTGGAGGACTGTTTGGCAGTTTCTAAGGAAGTTGAAAATAGACTTGCCTTGTGACCCAGCAATACAATTACTAGGTATATACCCAGAAGAACTAAGAGTAGAGACACAAACAGACATCTCTACACTGATGTTCATAGTGGCATTATTCATGACTGCCAAAAGTTGGAAATAACCCAGGTGTCCATCAACTGATGGATAGATAAACAAATTGTGGTGTATACACACAATGGAATATTATGCAGAGGTAAGAAATGAAGTCATGAAGCGTATGGCAACATGGATGAACCTGGAAGATATTATGTTGAGTGAAGCAAGCCAGACCCCAAAGGACAAATACTGTATGATTGTGCTATTGTGAACTAAATATATTATGTAAATTCATGGAGTTAATAATTAGAATATAGATTACCAGAAAATAGAAGGAGGTAGAGAATGGAAAGTTGAGGGTTAATCTGTGCAGAATTGTTAAAAATGTTGTCTGTAAATCTTTGGAAGTGAATAGAAATTGTGAAAGCATATCATGATGTCTGTAACTAGCAGTGCTATTGTATGGGTACAACAGTGGTTGAAAAGGAAAGTCTAAGGTCATGTATATTACCAGAAGTAAAGCTAAAAGCTATAACATGGGACTGTATAAGATAGTAAAACCCCATGTAATACATAAATATGGGTGATACTGCATATATAAGACTGTTTTACAAACTATAAATACAAATATATTAGAGAAGGACAAAGAATAACAGCCATGTACAGCAGGTGAGGCACATAGAGATTGAGAGATGATGAGGGTTTTTTTTATTTGTTTATTATTATTATTGATATAATGAAAGTGCTTTGGGAGAGATTGGGGTGATGAATACACAAATGTTATTACACTGACTACCAACAATTGCACTCTTAGGATGGATTTATGCTTTTTAAATATGTATCAATAAAATTGAAAAAAAAAGTTTTTTTTTAAAAGAAAAAGCATAGAGACAAGAAGACAGTAGTATGATATATTTAAGATACTGAAAGAGAAAAACTGCAAGCCCGAAAATCCTTGTCCACCACAATTGTCTTTCAAAAATGAGGGTGAGTTTAAAATATTCACTTATAAGCAGATACTAAAAGCAGTTGTAAACAAGAGAATGGCTCTACAAGAAGTATTAAAGGAAGTTTCAGACTGAAAGGAAAAGACAGGAGGAGAGCTTTGGAGGAAAGAGGGGAAATGAAGATTATCAGAGAGTGTAACCAAAAGGGTAAAAAGACAGGCAAAAATAAGATATGACACATTAAACCCAAAGGATTAAATGGGTGAAGTAAGTGATCTTTAGAATAATAACACTGAATGTTCAGAGAGTAAATTTCCCATTCAAAAAACACAGTCTGACCGAACTGATAAAAAAAATATGAGCCTCCCATATCCTGTCTCTAAGAGAGTCACCCCAGACCCAAGGAGATAAATAGCTGAAATGGAAATTTTGAAATAAATGTTTTTTATTAAAAGATTAAAAAAAAAAAAAAAAAAAAAAAAAAAAAGAGCAGGGGTAAGTATACCAAAATAGGAGAAAAAAACAGAGTTTAAAAACA
>JAKSZT010023127.1:320496-428592 GCA_026826555.1 Tolypeutes matacus | reverse complement strand
GGGGTAAGTATACCAAAATAGGAGAAAAAAACAGAGTTTAAAAACAAAAATATTATGAGAGATGCAGAAGACCTTTATATATTAATGAAAGGAACAAAGCAGCAAGAAGAAAATAACAATCATAAATATCTATGCATCTAACCAAGGTGTCCAAAATACATGAGTCAAACACTGGTAAACCTGAAGGAATAAACAGACATCTCCACAATAATCATTGTTGACTTCAAGATGCCCATCACATCAAGGGACAGAACAACTACAAAGAGGATCAGCAAGGAAAGAGAACTTGAATGATATGATTGCCTTAGTTTGCCACAGGACTGCTGATGTACCAGAAATGTGTTGGCTTTTATAAAGGGGATTTATATGGAGTAAAAATTACAGTTCTGAGGTTGTGAAATGTCCAAATCAAGGCAACAGCACAGATGCTCTCTCACCAAAGTCAGATCCTGGTGATTCTGGAGTCCTGCCATGTGGCAAAGATAGCCAACAATCACTTCTGAGGTCTCCTCTTTCCTCTCCAGAATCTACAGTCTCCTGGAGCTCAGCTATCGGCAAGCAGGAGTAGAACTTTTCTCTTACAAGGCCTACTGTCTCAGTCTTGGCTGCTCAACCTTCTCCCCGAGTTCAGCTGATAGCTATTAGATATATGGCTCATCTCATCAGCCTCAGCTACACTGTGGGCCCAGGCTCTTGGTAGCTTCATGCTGAGGCTTTGGCTACTAGCATTCCTTGAGTCCTCTCTCACATTGCAGGATCAAATATGGCACTTCTTTCTTTGTGTTCCATTTATATCAAGCCCAGCAAGAGGACAGATACTCAATCTGAGTCATACCTCATTGACACAGCACAATCAGAAACCATGTAATCAAGTGAACTAAAGCGAATCTAAGGTAATTAAATGGTACCAACCCCACAGGAGTAAAATAGTTTCAGAGCATAATCTTTTCTTTTTGAGATTCATAAAAGAATTTCTGTCACAGTGATAAATGAGTTAGACCTAACAGAAATAAAGAACATTGTACCCTAAATCAGCAGGATATACATTCTTCTCATGTGCTCATGGATCTTTCTCCAGAATAGACTTTATGTTGGCTCTTGTAGCAGTTTGACATTGTTTAAGAATTCCACAAATAGATATTGGATTATGTTTGTGAACTGGTCTTTTTCTCTGGGCATATTACATTATATTGGATTTAAAGGTTTCACTTTTACTTGATTAAATTATGATTAAGGCTTTGATTGGGCCGTGTCAGTAGAAAACCACATTGCAGAAAAGCGAAGTTGGAGTTTTGATAGTGGAGCCCCGGGAAGTAAATACACAGAGAAGCAGATACATGAGGAAGGAAAAAAGACTGCATTAGACATAGCAGAGGCCCCTGGGAGAAAGATGAGCTTTTAGCCTGATAGTCTACAGCTGACCTTGTGGAGAGACCAGAGCAGCTGAGCCCTGAGAAACACCAGCCCTGGGAGAGAGACAAAAAGTATCCCAGCCTACAGCTGATGTTGGAAGAAGCTGAGAACACGGAGCCTTAAGAGGAAAAGGAAGCCTGAAACCTTGCAGACAGTAGCAGCCATCTTGTTCCAACATGTGGCAACAGACTTTGGTGAGGAAAGTAACTTACACTTTATAGTCTTGTGACTGTAAGCTTCTACACCAAATAAATACCCTTTATCAATGCCAACAGATTTCTGGCACTTTGCATCATCATCCCTTTTGGCTGACTAATACAGTTCTCAAAACAGGTGTCAATACATTTAAATAGATTGAAATTATACAAAGCACCTTCTTGGATCACAAGGGAATGAAGCTGGAAATAAATTAGAGGCAGCAAATGGGAAAATTCACAAATATATGGAAGCTAAACAACACACTCTTAAACAATCAATGAGTCAAAGAAGAAATTGAAGGAAAAAATGGTAAATATCTCAAATTGAATGAAAATGAGAACACAACTTACCAAAACATATGGGATGCAGAGAAGGCAGTGCTGTGAAGGAAATTTATCATCCTCAATGCCTACATTAGAAAGGAAGAAAGGTCTAAAATCAAAGACTTAACACCTGGATGAATGGCAAACAAATCTGAAACCAAGCAAGCTTTGTAATCTTTGCTATAAAGAAATAACAAAGATTAGAGCAGAAATAAATGAAATTGAGAACAACAACAACAAACAAACAAAAAAAAAAAAACAAGAGAAAATCAACAAAACCAAACATTGGTCTTGTGAGAAGATTAATAAAATTGACAGACCTTAGTTAGACCAAAAAAGAAAAAGAGAAAAAATGCAAAAAATAAAATAAAATCAGAATCCAGATATGGGACATTGCCACTGATCCCACAGAAGCAAAAAGGATATTAGAGTATATTATGTAAAACTGTATGCCGACAAATTAGACAACATAGATGTAATGGACAAATTCCTAGAAATGCAAACAATCTACACTAACTCTAGAAGAAATACAAGATCTCAAAAAATAAGTCAGAAGTAAAGAGATTGAATCAGTAATCAAAAATGTTCTGATAAAGAAAAGACTAAGACCAGATTGCTTCACAGGTGAAGTCTACCAATCATTTTGAGAAGAATTAATACCAATCATGCTCAAACACTACCAAAATATTGAAGAGGAAGGAAAATTACCTGCCACATTTTATGAAGCTCTTTTAGTTTGTTAAAAGTTGCTGGGAGCAATATACCAGAAATAGTTGGATTTTATATTGTGAATTTTTTAAGCTAAAAGCTTACAGTTCTATGGCTGTGAAAATGTCCAAATTAAGGCATCACCAGAGATGCTGTCTCATAGAAACTTGGCAATCCTGGACTACGGTCACATGACAAGGCAAAATGGTGGCTCTGCTGAGGTTTCTGCCTTCCTCTCCTTGTTCATTTTCTCCCTGAACTCAGCTATGGATAATCAGCCACATGGGAGGATTTGTTCATCTCTCTCTTTTTCTCTGGACTTCATTGCATCAGTCTTTTCTCTCGGTGGGTCTTCTCCCTCAAGCTTTTGGGGTATTCTTTGTCTCTCTAGCTTTTTCTGTGTCTGCAAATTTTAGTCTTCCATTTATAAAGCTCTTTAGTAGGAGGATTAGGACCCACCAATCTAATAGGATCCAGCAATCTAATCAAAGGCCATAAATGGAAGCAATCTCATCAAAAGTGATCTAATCAAAGGGTCCCTTAACTGAATCCAGTCAAAAAGCTCTGCATACATTAGGTTTCCATGCATAGGATTGGATTGGCTTAACAGCATTTTTTTCCTGGGGTCCATAAAAGACTCAAACCACCACTACCACGGCCTCTGCCCCTTCCCACAGGTTGCACATAAACAACACCTCCTGGGCACCCCTACTCCCACTCCATCCCTCACCAACACAATACACAGCACACCAGCTACTCTAGGGCCACCTCTGACCAGGAGGGGAGCAGTTTTCCTTTGGTTTCGGTTCCCAGGGACCCATCACACCCACACATACTTACCCCCTGGTACAAGGTTACTGTCCCACTTGGTCACAACCTTCACCTGCTGTCTCCCCATTCCCTCAGGGGTGGGGACATTGCAGTCTGGGCTCTTGGTTTGGGGTTTCCTTTTCTGATCCTCCACTCTTCCGTCTGCATTCCCATCATGTGGTCTGTGCAGGGCTCCCCTGGCCTTAAAATGGGCCTAAGTCCCATCTTGTTCTGATGTGTCCAATACTGAAAACAGCAGGAGTGACAATGGAGGTTGGATGCTTAGGCTCTGAGGATGTCCCTGTCTCTAGTGCGGCTCACACCTCCCTCTCTTCCTTCCCCACCTTACCTAAATCTTGCAGTAATTAAGTGGTACGGTGACTGTCCCTTGTGGTGCAGAAAAGCAGAAGGGATTTCAGTCCCCACCCTCTCTTCACAGAGGCTCCAGACCACTTTGCCCTCACCCCAGAAGATGAGCATATTGCAGTGAGGGAGATGCCGAATCACCTTTTGTATAGGTGAGGTTGAAGTGGCCCAGGATTCTATGATGGTCACCTAAGTTGGGCAGGGGCCATTTGCCCAAATCTGTGTGTCCACTCTAGGCCTGTTTCCCCTTTCCTCAGATGGGACACTAGTAACAAGGAGCTAGCCTTGCCCCCTCCCATCCCTTCTGCTCTTCCCCATTCCACAAGGTTCTGATTCCACCTTTCCTCTATTCACAAACTACTTTTGGACAGTTGTGTTGTTTTGTTCAATGTTCCATTCTTAAATGTCCATCATTGCTGCTGCTACCAGTGACAAATGTTCACCCTCATTGCTTCCCCCTGTTCTTCTCATATTCCCCCTCCCCCAAGATGCTCTTCACTGGAAGAAGGGGTCTGGTTCAGCAGGCTGGATTGCTGACTACCCCAGTCACAAGGCAGGTGGGGCCCTGCTCCTAGTATTAGCATGCTGCAACAGGGGTGGCCTGTGGTCCACTGAGGGTGCAGGGATCATCTTCTCCCCTTCTTCTTTCAGGGGAGGAGGTAGGCATTATTTGTCTCAGCCTGGGGCCCTCCCCTGGTTTTCTATTTGCAGTTACTTGAATGAAAAAAGTAACTTTTCTGGGAAAAAAAATTTACTTATGGACAAAAAAACACACAAGGTAACACATATTCCATGAAGCAAAGGATTTTTAAATTTCTGGAAAAATGCACCAAGTTGGTAATATTTCATGGAGAGAAGAAAGTCACATTTTAATATTCAAATTTGGAACAATATATAATATGCATTTTTTAAAGATTTATTTTATTTATTTATTCCAGCCCCCTCTTCCTGCTTGTGCTCGCTGTCTCCTTTCTGTGTCCATTTGTTGCATCTTTTCCTCTGTGTCTGTGTCCCTTTGTTACATCATCTTGCTGTGCCAGCTTTCTACGGGCAGGGGCCAGCTAGCCCTCAATAGGAGACCCCAGGAACAGAACCCATGCCTCCCATATGGTAGATGGGAACCCAACCACTTGAGCCACATCTGCTTCCCTATGATATGCATGTTTAATTTGTCTAAATGTGAAAAAAAAAAAAAAAACTGTATAGAAAATTCCATAAAGAAAGAAAGGTGCATAAGGTATAATATTTAAGAATATTCTAAGACAGTTTCTTCCAGACAATAGTAAAAGAAGGAAACAGTTCAAACACATATTTATGCATCCAGAGTAAACATGATTTCAAAATTTGCTGAGAATATTCCAGAACAAGATTATTGCAGATCACTATCACTTTGAGCACATTTGAGCACACTTTGCCTAAATATGAGAACTTTTCTCTAGAATTTAGTTATTTCTTAAAGTTGAATTGCTGTATATGCTCAAATAACATGGATAGAAATAACCAAATTTTCTTCAGTTTTGTGGTGCCAATTCATATACTCAAAACATACCAACTTATACTCCACAGCAGAATATGAATATTTCCTTTTTGTACATATTTGCTAATATCTCATGATATTAGATTATTAAGTAATTATCAACACAGTAATAATAAATTAGGATACCAAATACTAATTATAAGGTTTAGCACCTGAATATTTATTAACCATTTGGTTTTCCATTTCTGTGAATTGTACATTAAATAACTCTTTCTTATTTTTCTTATTGACTTTAATGAGTTGTAATTTTTAAATAAATTTGCTTGTATTTTCTTATTTATTTGTAATTATTTGTCAATTGTGGGCACTTTCTTTTGCTAAATATACTTATTGATTATATTTTACTTGTATTTTTAAAATCTTGTAGGTAACAAATCTCAAAAATCTTTCTCTCCAACATGTTCATAAATATTTTATCATTTTCTCATGTTTGATTTTTCTTTTTATTTTACTTAAATTTACATATAGCTGGAATTTCATGCACATTAATATAAGGATATAATTTTTCTTCAACTTGATCCAAAGTATTCTAACACTATTTAGGATACTTTTGCCACTTATTTACAAAGCCTGCTGATATCTATTCTATAAATTACTATATTTAATAAGAATCCAACATAATGTCTTCAAAACAGGTATGTTATACACCCACAGGTTCTTAATATTCTCCAAATTTATCTTGGCTAATTTTGGTTTTGTGGTTTAACTCAAGAATTTTAGGATTAGCTTGCAAGCTTCTTTCATAATTAAGATAATTTTGACCAGCAGAAAAGATGCCAATACATTTTAGTCTCCATATACCTTTCACAAGTTTCCCTTTATACTACTCTTACATTGTTACTATACTATTAATTTAACTTTAGACTTTGTTCAGATTTTACTAGTTTTTTCCCAACTGTACTTTTTTTTGCTTCCAGATCCCATTTAGGATACCACACTGTATGTAATTATGTCTCCTGCATCTCCTCCAGTTTAAGAGTTTGGTCTTTCCTAGTCTTGCATGACCTAGACACTTTTGCCAGAGTACTCATCAGTAATTGTGTAAAGTTCCCTTCTTACTGCTTTTTTTTTTTTCCTGATGTTTTCATTTTCTTATGATTAGATTGTGGTAATGTATTACTGGGAAGAACATCAGAAAGATGATGTGCTCTTCTCTTTGAACATATTGGGGGTTTATGATATCAACATGACTTATTACTTGTGATATTAACCTTGATCATTTGGTTAAAGTGGTGTCTGCCAAGATTCTCCACTGAAAAGTTACTTTTTCCTCTTTGTAATTACTAAATATTTTATGCAGGGTGTACCTTGGTACTATGCAAATATCCTATTTCTACTTCAACTTTTTCCAATTATTTTTCCATCCATTGGTGCATCTTATTTGTGGAAATTATCACTGTATGGTGTTCCCTCATTCCTTCTTCATTTCTCTATTGAAATTCTTGTAAGAAAGTTGTCCCATTTGTTAATTTAGTTCTTAATTTGTATAGTATATATCCATGTACAATTATTTTATTCTCTGTGTTATAATCCAATACTATCATTTTTATATCATTTATTTTTTGGTCATGTTATTCCCACATTGGTTGTAAAGAACTCTTTCATATTGTTTCTTTTGCCCTTTTGATATGCCCCCACACCCTTTTTTTCTTTTTAATTTTTCATTTTTTCACATCTTATATTCTGATGACACAAGATTGTTCAGGATTGTCTTTTATTCACCCACCCATCCTTGGAATTAACCAGTTCTACAAGGATCCCTGGCATTCTTGGGTTGGAGGAGTTAGAAACCAAGATCTTAGCACCTCTTCGAATTTTAAATAAACTGAATTCATTGAATTTATAGATACTTTTTTGGAGAATCAGTAGTATTACAAAACTGATTTTTCCCATATATAAACATTTTATATCTCTTTATCAAATAATTATATCCTATATCTTAAATTGTAATTTTCACCATATAACTGTAAAAGAATGTTATAGAATATGGTCTTTGGTAACATATTTTATGTTATTTTAATGTCTTTATTGTATTTTTACATTGTTTATATTGTTAAATACATGTTGCTAACAAGAAGTACAATAATTTTTAAAATTGTGCCCTTTATGTAGAAACTTGAACCCTTTTGTTATGACTAATATAATTATAAATTACAATCGTCATTAAGGTAAAAAAATCAAATAGTCTCTAGGACATTTTTCATTTCAGTAATTGTGATCAGTTATTTCTCTTTGTTTTCTTTTTAAAAATTTCCCTCTCTTTTCTGATATTCTCTTATTGTTCATTTATTGCTTTCCTGATATGCTTTAGTAATGTCTCTGCATTTTCCTTTATCTTCTTGAGCATATTCAGGATCTTTTTTTTTTTTTAAGTTTTGCCTGCAATATCTAAAGCCCCATCTTCTTTGTTAATGGTTACTGGACTTTCATCTTATTTCTTTGGATGGGCCATCATTTCCTGTTTCATCTTTTTATTTAATATTTTAATGTGTCTGCTCTGGATTTAGTAGCAGAGCTGTCTGTTCCTTAGGTTTGTACCCAGTGAGTGATATATTAGAGATTTCCTTGAGTGTTAGGAGCTAACAAAAACAAACAAACCAAAGCAAAAACACCTTTCACTGTCTTTGCAAATTAATTTTGCTTTGACTGGTGTACTCCTTCAAAGTTTAGCTCTCCTTTATAGATCAGCTTGAGGCAAATATGAAGTTCACAGGCCCCTCTGTCTTTACTGAGCCTGCATCCTGTCCTAGGCTTGTGTTGCTCTTGGCCTTAAGAATTCCTGCATTTACAGGAATTCAAATACCCCCTTTTCTCCCTAGGATATAGACTAAATCTCCTCCTTTGTGCTCTTATTGTATGACTTAAAGCAGGTACTCATTTGCCCCAGGCCTTTTTCAGTTAATTGCTTTTTACACTGCCTTAGTTGTGAGCAAATTGTTTCTGCTTTCAGGTAATTTCTAAGAGGGTGAGCCAGAGGGGAGTTTCCTGGTTCAAATTTTCTTACTGCCACTGGATAGATACATTGACAGGGACATACAGGTCCCCCAGAATGCACATAGGAGTTCATCTGCTCCTTCCAGAGCAGGGCCAGGGACCCACAATGGAGTACAGGCTGGCTTGGTGCCAGGGAGAGGGAGAGATCAGAAAGGATCATGGGACTTCCTATAATAAGCATTTTTTTTCCAACCCTCTATCAGTTGCTGCAATCATTTATCTGTTTTCTAGAATTTTGGAGAGGATGGCTCTACCAGGTTATGTTTTTTTTTTTTTAAAGATTCTGTGGGGAGAGAAAATAAGAAAATTAAAAAAATTTTAAAAATTTAAAAAAAAAAGATTCTGTGGGGTAACAGCACCTTGAAGTGTCTTATCTTACAATATTAATTGACCCATCTATCAAACTAATGTTCTATTAAGTCATTTTAGAAAAACATTGTGAGGAAACATTCCCTTATAACCCAGAGGAATTTTGAATGTGGGTCTCAGAAATGGTTGTACAGAGATTCTGCAGGGGTAGGTATAATCCAGTTTAGCTAAGTGAACTGAACCCATTACCCTCAAAAACAAGACACCTAAGTGTGCTTTGAAAAGCTAGAAAGATCACTCAGTGTTAGGATTATCCACAAAAGCTAAGAAATAGTCAAGAAATTTAATGATTGCCCAGGTGAAAGTTCTTAGAGTCCTGGGACTTTTTACTATTATACTCAGTGTCCAGATGGGGAGAAAAAGACAGCCTACTAATAAAGAAGGAGGTCCCATTTGAGGGTTGATTGAAGAGCTCAGCAGATAAAGATACCTTGCTCATTTATCTTATAGCAGCTGGAAGAGCAGCTCTATTCTTTTGGCCTCTTGCTACTGTCAAGAACTCATATCTTTGTGTTATTGTGCCAGAGCTTTCAGTAACAATTTTCACTTTCCTTCTGCCATATGCACAGACTGTAATCCTTCACTCCTTGACCTCTGCTGTCATAGTGTATGTCCAGGAGTGTGCGGCACATGTCTTGTTGCTCAACATCCCCACATCCTCAGTAGGCAATCTTGCTCCTAAAGCTGCCATTCCTGCCACCCCAGTGCTGACCTCCCAACCTGGCCCTGAAACCTTCCCTAATTGTTCATTCTCTGTGGCCACAGTTTCTCCCATTGCCTTGTACCTGGCCACATGTGAACCTCTTGCTGTTGAAGTGGTCACAGAAGAATTTTTTTGACCTGCACAAAAGGCACCCCTCTCATAATGGAAGAAGGTCAAAAAACTGTTTTGGGGGGCTGCTTTGAGCATCTACAGACCCAGAGAAATGTACACATCCTCCTGGAGGATGAGAAAGCGAGAGAGAGAGAGAGGAAGAATCTGCAATGAAAACCATAATTTAATATCCCCCAAGGCCAGTAATGGCATCATATCAATCCTCAAGGTGAACAGCCTGGATAAAACCCATGGTTCACTGCAGCCAAATGAAAAGGAACAGATATCATCTTCCTTGGGAAGAGGGAGGGCATGGCATAGGGCAAGAGCAGTTTCACATCACTGAGTTTGGCCAGCAAAGCCTGCTTTGGATCTCAGCTCTGGCCAGACCAGAATCACAGGGAAGTAGAGGTTGAAAAGACTCTCCATGGAAAGATTTGTTGACAAGTGCCATCTGCTAACCAGCTGGGAAACTACAAGGAGGAAAAAAACAAAAACAAAAAACAGTTCTATGAGTCTCTCATCCCAGATTACTTGGATCAGATCTGCTCCCCACTGGTGAGTCACTGGCCCTATCTTGATTACTTAAGCTGGGCAATTTAAAAATATTTAGAATAAGTTGAACAAAAATAAAAGAAATCACAAATCACTAGTCAAGAGAGTGAAATATAATGCTACAGTAAATTCCCCAACATATTCATTTGCCTACACATCAGCAAAAAAAATTACAAGCCATACTAAGAAACAGAAATAAATGACCCACACAAAGGAACCAAACTAAAATCCTGATGAGACACAGGATTTGACATCTAATATGATAATCAAAAAAATCTCTGAGATCAATTCAGTGTGTAAAAGGTAAATACGACAAAAGAGATGAAGGATACTAAAATGACACTGGCTGAATATAAATAACACTTTGAAAGCCTGCAAAGAAAAGTGACATAATTTATGGGAATGAAAGGTGCAATGGTTGATAATGAAAACACATTAGAGGGGAGCAGGTATAGCTCAGTGGTTTGAGTGTCTGCTTCCCATGTAAAAGGTCATGGGTTCAATTCCTGGGACCTCATAAAAAAATTTAAAGACATATAAAAGCAGATTTTGAATTTGTGGAGGAGAAAATTAGTGAACTAGAGGACAGATCATCTGAACCTGAAAATACATGAAAATAGAAAAAGAAAAGAATAGAAAAAAAAAATCAGGGTTTCACGGAATTCAATGACAATGCAAAATGCACAACCATTTGTGTTATTGGTATCCCAGAAGGAGAAGAGAACAGAAAAGGGGCAGAAAGACTATTTGAAAAATAATAACTGAAAACTTCTCAATTCTTACCTTTTACTTTGCCAAATGGCTGCTGATGTAAAGTACCAGAAATGGGTTAGCTTTTATAAGAGAGATTTATTTGGGGTAAAAACTTACTGTTCGAAGACCATGAAAAGTCCAAACTGAGGAACTATAAGCAGTGCTTTCTTATGAATGAAAGAGGTGCCTTCAATTTGGTTCTCTTGGTCAGTATGTGTGACCCTGTACCAAAACATGGAATTTTGACCACTGTAGTACTGTAGTATGCTTTAAAGTCAGGTAGCATGATTCCTCCAAATTGAGTTTTCTTTTCCAAATCTTTTTTGGCTATTCAGGGCCACTTGCCTTTCCAAATAAATTTCATAATTGGCTTTTCCAGTGCAGTCAAAAATGTTATTGTAATATTTATTCCAATTTTACTAAAGTCTGTGAAAGAATTTGGGTAGGAAGGACATCATAATGATATTTAGTCTTCCAATCCATGAACATGGAATGTTCTTCCATGTATTTAGGTCTTCTTTGATTTCCTTTAACAATATTATGTAGTTTTCTATGTACAAGTCTATGTAAACTTAATCCTTAATTAAGTTTATTCTTAGATATTTGATTCATTTAGTTGATATTGTAATGGAATTTTAAAAAATTTCCTCCTCATATTGCTCATTAGTGTACAGAAATTCTACTGATGTTTGCATGTTGGACTTCTATTCTACCCCTTTCCTGAGTTCGTTTATCAACTCTAGAAGTTTTGTTTTAGATGTCTCAAGGCTTTTTATGTATAAGACTATGTCATCTGCAAATAGTGAAAATTTTACTTCTTCTGTGATTCCTTTTATCTCTTTTTCTTGCCTGAATGCATGAGGAAGTACTTTTAATACAATGTTAAATAAGAGTGGTGAAAGTGGGCATCCTTGTTTTTGCCAGATTTTAGAATGAAAGCCTTTAGCATTTCACCATTGAATATGATGTTAGCTGTAGGTTTTTCATACATCCCTTTTATCATGCTGAGGAAGTTTCCTTGAATTCCTATATTTTAAAGTGTTTTTAATCAAGAAAGGATGCTGTATCTTGTCAAGTATTTTTTCTGTATCAAAATAGATGATCATGTGATTTTTAGAAAATTTGATCTCTTAATGTGGTACATTACATTGACTGAGTTACTTGTCGAAAGATTCTTGCATACCTGGGATATAGCCTACTTGATCACGGTGTATAATTCATTTGATGTGATGTTGAATATGATTAGCCAGTTTTTTGTTGAGAATTTTAGCATGTAATTTCATTAGAGAGATTGCTCTGGAATTTTCTTTTTTTTTTTTGTGGCATATTTTTTTCTGTGCATATCTTTTTATTTTTTTATTTTTAAAGAAGGTTCAGATTGCATAAATGGTACATAAAAACTATAGGGAACTACCATGTGCTGCACTGCTTCCCCCTCCCACACTTTCCCAAATTAACAGCATCGTTCGTTAGTGTGATACATTTTTACAATTGATGAACAAATATGGAAACATTGCTGCTAACTGTGGAATATGATTTACATTATAATTTACACTCTGCCCCGCACAACTTTGTAAGTTATGCCAAAATATATAATGGCCTGTATCTGTTATTGCCATTTTATTAGGGACTGTAACAGGACTCACCAGGATGTAAATTCAATATTCTTTTGCTTATTTTGTGGGTCGCCACCCACCAAGACAATGCCCTGTGAACACTTGAACATATTCATATGCCTTAGAGGTATGTCCCAGGTTCATCCTTTGCCACACACCCCCCCATCACTGACACCTGTCACCTGTGATGCACCTGTCCCACAGTTGTGAAACTTCTGTGATCCAAAACCTCCCCAAAAGTAAAGCCCACAAAATAACCAAATAAAATTAATAAGAACATGAAATAATATTTTTAAAAATAGCAAAATACAAAAAATATTTTAAAAATTGAAATAATATTAAAAAATTTAAGACATTGTGTCTTTCATCCATTTAAGATCTGTTGCCTTGTATGTACAGTGACAATTTTTCCATATATTCCATCATTGTTTTATTTTTTCCGTTTTATCTTCAAAGAAGCTGTAGGTTACAGAAAAGCCCCATGGAAAATACAGGCACCTTCCATATACCCCAAGTCCTTTCCCTTTTCCATTCTCCCCTATTAATAATATTTTACATGTGGATGGTAAATTTGTTACAATTGATATACAAATATTGAAGCATTTCTACAAAACACGGTCAATGATTTTCATTATGTTTTACATTTTGGAACATACACTTTTATAGGTTTTGAGCAAATTTAAAATGGCCCGTATCTGGTATTGCAAGATCATGAAGAAAAATTTTAACGTCCTAAAAATGCCCTATGTTCCATATATTTTATTCTTCCCTCACCTTCTCTTAAGAACCTATGCTGACTACTATGTTTCAGTTTTTGAAGAATAAAATTCATAGTTACTTGCAATAATATTGAAGTTTTGACATATATATTTGGCTTCTGCCTATGGTATCAGGGGATTCTTTACCTTCTAATTGAGAACATAGCAGGACTCCCAGGATGGGAATTTAATAAGTATTTTTTTGTTTATTGTGTGGGACTCCACCCACTGAGATATCACAATATAACAAGATGAACATTTATATATTCCACAGAAATATGCCTCAGGTGCACCTTATCCTGTATGTACCCCCACATCTGGCACCCTACACCAGTAACCCTTCCCTGCCATATTTGCCAAATGAACATTCTCAACATTTTAGTTTTAACCACAGACCTGCAAATCTCCAGAATTTACTTGCTCCTTCTTCCATCACACCCTCCGGTTACATGCATAGTCCAACCCAACCCCCACTATACTCCCCCTCACAGATCATCACCACCAACCCCAATCACATCATTGCACCACTCTCATGCCTTTCCACTGCTCAACCACAAATTTCCACCTTTTCATAGATATTGTCCATATGGGCATCAGCTCACTACCCTCTACTAACTTTGTGTCTCCTGCAATCCTATCTTCCAGATCCTAGCTCTGTGAGTCTCTTCAATTTGCTTAAGTCATATCAGTGAGGTCATGTAATATTTGTCCTTCAGTGCCTGGCTTACTTTACTTCATAAGGTCTTCAAGATTCATCCATGTTATCCTGTGTGTTAATACTCCTTCCTTCTTATAAATGAGTAATATTCCATTGTATGTATATACCACAATTTGCTTATCCATTCATCTCTTGATGGACATTTGAGTAGTTTCTAACTTTTGGCAACAGTAAATAACACCACTATGAATATTTGTGTGCTTATATCTGTCTGTGTCCCTAATTGCAATTCTTCTGGATATATACCAATCAGAAGGATTACTGGATCATATGGCAGTTTTGTAGTTTATTTCCTGAGGAAATACCATACTCTCCTCCACAATGGCTGCACCATTCTACATTCCCACCAGCAAAGTATAAGTATTTCCATTCATCCACATCCTCTCCAACACTTGTAATCCTTGGCTTTTTTAATAGCCACCAGTCTAATGGATATAAAATAATATTTCATTGCATGTACTATTTAGCCATTTGTATTTCATCTTTGGTGAAGTGTCTATTCAAATCACTTATCCATTTATTAAATGGGTTGTCCTTTTATTTTCAAGATTTAGGATTTAATTGTATATGCTGGATATTAGGCCCTTATCAGATAGATGGTTACCAAATATTTTCTCTGATTGTGTAGGCTGCCTTTTCACTTTATTGACAAACTTCTTTGAAGCACAAAAATATGTTTTTAATTTTGAGGAGGTCCCATTTATTTGTTTATTTTGTTGCTTGAGCTTTGGGTGTGAAGTTTTTCAAACCATTTCCACTACAAGGTCTCATAGATGTTTCCCTATATTATCTTTGAGGACCTTTATGGTCTTGGCTATTAAATTTAGATTTTGATCCATTTTGAGTTAATTTTTGTATAGGGAGTGAAATGGTGATCCACTCTTATTCTTTTAGATATGGATATTTACTTCCTCGAGCACCATTTGTTGAAGAAGCCATTATTCATTCTCTCTCAGTTGGGTGGCCTTAGTAGCCTTGTCGAATATCAGTTAACTGTATATGCAAGGAACTATATCAGAACTCTCATTTCTGTTCCATTTGTCAGTATGTCTATCTTTGAGCCCAATATCATGCCGTTTTGACCACTTTAGCTTTTTTAAATCAAGAAAAGTGTGTAGTATTTTGTCAAATGCTCTTTCTGCATCAAGAGAGATGATTATGTGATTTTTTTTCTTACAATCTCTTAATGCAGTATATTATATTGATTGATTTTCTTACGTTGAACCACCCTTGTATACCAGGGATGAAACCTACATGGTCATGGTGTATAATATATTCCACGTGTTGTTGACTATGATTAGCAAGTATTTTGTTAAGTATTCTATCACCCAGGTTTATTAGAGAGATTTGTCTATTGGTCTCCAGTTTTTCTTTATTGTGGCATTTATATGTGGCTTTGGTATTTTGGTGGATGTTGGCCTCATAGAATGAGTTATGCAATGTTCCCTCCACTTCTACTTTTTGGAAGAATTTAAGCAGGATTGGTGTTAGTACTTTCCAGAATGATTGCTAGAATTCACCTGTAAAGCCATCTGGCCCTGGGCTTTTCTTATTTGGGAGTATTTTGATGACAAATTCAATCTCACTGGTTGTGATTGCTCTGTTGAGTTCAATGTCTTCTTTTGTCAATGTATGCTGTTTGTGTGTTTCTAGAAATTTGTCCATTTCATTTAAGCTATCCATCTTGTAGGCATAAAATTTTTCAAATAACTTCTTATGATACTCTTATTTTTGTGGGAGCAGTGGTGCTATCCCTTTCTCATTTCTTATTTTATGTAATTGCCTCCTGTAGGAGTTTGGTATTATTTATGAATTCCAAAAAATATATTTTGAATGTGTTTTTAAACTGGTCTGTTCCTCTTGGTGTATTAGAATGTATTGTCTTCAGAAGTTTCACTTTTACTTGATTAAATTATACTTAGGGCTTTGATTGAACCACATCAATAGGGGCTCACAGTGAAAATGACAAGGCAGAGGAGTTAGTTGGAGTTTTTGATGCTGGAATTCTGTGAAGTAAATACACATTAGAAGAACATAGAGTAATATAGATGGTCACACAGATGGAATATAGACCTGGCAGAGGACCCGGGAAGAAAGAGAGCCTGATGGTCTACAATTGACCTTGTGGAGAGAACGGAGCAGCTGAGCCCAGATAGAATTGAGCCCCGGGATAGAGATGAGACTTATCCCAGCCTACAGCTGATATTTGAAGAAACTGTGACCATGGAGCCCTTAAAAGGAAGAGGGACGATGAAATCTTGCAGTTGTAAGCAGCCATCTTGCTCCAGCAGGTGGCAACAGACTTTGGTGAAGGAAGTAACTTCAAAATTGAAGCCAACAAAATAAACAAATACAATTAATAGGAAAATAATATAATAATGATGGTTTATAAAATTCAAATTTTTAACAGTTTCAAATAATAAAAAAAAAAATCCCATTATGTCTTTCATCATTTTAAGATGCTTCCATTTATTCACCCACTGTCTAATTTTTTTCATTTCATCATCAATGAAACTTTAGTTTATAGAAAAGTCATGTACAGAATACAGGTGTTTCCCATATACCCAATATCCTCTCCTTTTTCCCTTCCCCTTTTAATAACATTTTGTGTGTGGATGGTACATTTGTTATAATTGATGTACAAATATTGAAAAATTGCTACTACCATGGTCAATGATTTACACTGTGGCTTACTTTTTGGACTGTACACTTTTATAGATTTTGATGAAGTTTGGCATGGTCTGTATCCATCCTTGCACAATCATGTAGAACAATTCCATCATCGCAAAAATGTACCATGTTCCATCTATTCTATTCCTCCCTCCCTCTCCCATCGGGACCCATGGTAACCACCAAGATTACCTCATTGAAGGACCAGTTTCATAGTTACTTGCAATAATATTGAAGGCTTAACATTCTGGTCTTCCTTTCTTATAAGACACTGCCTATGCTTTTGAGAGACTTCTGCCTC
Source organism: Tolypeutes matacus (assembly GCA_026826555.1). Classification (NCBI taxonomy): domain Eukaryota; kingdom Metazoa; phylum Chordata; class Mammalia; order Cingulata; family Chlamyphoridae; genus Tolypeutes; species Tolypeutes matacus. Next base: position 411,689 of record JAKSZT010023127.1, on the reverse strand, counting down.
TCTATTTGATATCACTGCAGGACTCCTCAGGATGGGAATCCAATACATTCCCAGTGATTATGTGAGCCTCCACCCTCTGATACAACTCACGATGACAAGAAGAATGCTACACATTCCCTAGACTCATGCCTCAGATACAACATGTCCAATGTGCCCCCACATCCAACACCTTAAACCAGAAACACTCCCCTGCCATATTTGCCAAAAGAACATTCCCAACGTTGTAGTTTCAACTACATACCCACAAATCCCCAGAGTTCACTTGCTCCCTCCCCCAATCTTTGCCCTAGTTCCAGGGACAGTCTAACCCAATTTCCCAACCCTAACCCTTCACAGACCAGCATCACCCAACCCAACAACATCACTGAACAACTGTTATGCCCATCCACTGCGCAACTAAACACTTTCAACTTATCATAGATTTTACACAAATAGGCATTGATTTACAACCTTCTTATCCCTTTCTGTCTCCTCTAACTCTATCTTCCAGACTCTAGCTGTGTGAGCCTGCTGAATTTGCTTAATTTATATCAGTGAGGTTATGTAATATTTATCCTTCAGTGCCTGGTTTGCTTCACTCAACATAAGGTCTTCAAGATTCATCCAAGTTATCCCATGTGTTAATATTTCATTCCTTCTTACAGCTGAGTAATATTCCATTTGCATATGTACCACAATTTGTTTATCCATTCATCTGTTGATGGACATTTGGGTTGTTTCAAACTTTTGGCAATAGTGAATAATGCTGCTATGAACATTGGTGTGCATATATCTGTTTATGTCTTTGCTTTCAATTTCTCTGGGTATATACCCAACAGTGGGATTCCTGGCTCATATGGCAGTTCTATATTTAGCTTCCTGAGGAACTATCAAATTATTCTCTACAATGGCTGAACCATTCTACATTCCCACCAGCATTGGTAAGTGTTCCTATTTCCCCACAAGCTCTGTAACATTTGTGGTCCTCGGTTTTTTTATAGCCACCAATCTAATGGGTATAAGATGATATCTCATTGTAGTTTTGATTTGGATTTCCATAATAGCTAGTGATTTTGAACATCTTTTCATGTGCTGTTTAGCAATGTGTATTTCTTCTTTGGAGAAGTGTGTGTTCAAAATCACTTGCCAATTTTTTAATTGGGTTGTTTGTCTCTTTATTTTCAAAGTGTAGGATTTTTTAATATATGCTGGATATTAGGTCCCTATCAGATATATGGTTATCAAATATTTTCTCTAATTGAATAGATTGCCTTTTCACTTTCCTGACAAACTTCTTTAAGGTGCAAAAGTTTTTTAATTTTGAGGAGGTCTCATTTATCTATTTTTTTTTCTTTTGTTGCTCAAGCTTTGGGTGTAAAGTTCATGAAACTATTTCCTAATTCTAGATCCTGTAGATACTTTTCTACATTATCTTCTAGGAGATTTATGGTCCTGGTCTTATATTTATATCTTTGATCCATCTTGAGATCATTTTTGTATAATGTGTGAGGTGGTATTCCTCTTTCATTCTTTTGGATATGGATATCCAGCTCTCCAAGCACCATTTTTTGGAAGAGGCCATTCTCTCCCAGATGAGTGAGCTTGGTGGCCTTGTCAAATGACAGGTGACTGTATATGTAGGGATTTGTATCAGAACTCTCAGTTCAGTTCCAATGCTCAGTATGTCTATCCTTGTGCCAATGCCATGCAATTTTGACCACTCTAGCTTTCTAGTATATTCCAAAGTCAGGTAGTGTGATTCTTCCGATTTCATTTTTTTTTTCAATATTTATTTGGATATCAGGGCCCCTTTCCTGTCCAAATAAATTTCATAGTTAGCTTTTCCGATTCAGTAAAAATGCTGTAGGAATTTTTATTGGGATTGCATTAAACCCATAAACCACTTTGGGTAGGATAGACATCTAACAATGTTTAGTCTTCCTCTCCATGAACTGGGAAAACTCTTCCATTTATTTAAGTCTCCTTTGATTTCCTTTAACAGTGTTGTATAGTTTTCTGTTATAATTCATTTATATCTTTAGATAAATCCATCCTAGGAATTTGATTCTTTTTGTTGCTATTTTAAATGGGATTTTTTTCTTTGATATCCTCCTCAGATTGCTCATTATTGGTTTACAGAAATTCTACTGATTTTTGCACATCCATCATATAACCTGTCACTTTTCTGAACTCATTTATAAGTTCTAGAAACTTTGTTGTAGATTTCTTAGGGCTTTCTATGAATAAGATCATGTCATCTGCAAATAGTGAAATTTTTATTTCTTCCTTTCCAATTTGGATGTCTTTAATATCTTTTTATTGCTTAAGTGCTTGACCAAGTACATCTAACACAATGTTAAATAAGAGCAATGAAAGTGGACATCCTTGTCTTTTTCCCGACCTTACAGGTAAAGGTCTTATGATTTCACAATTGAATATGATGTTAGCTGTGGGTTTTTCATATATACCCTTTATTATGTTGTGGAAGTTTCCTTCTATTCCTATCTTTTGCAGTGTTTTCATCAAGAAAGAGTGCTGTATTTGTTGAATGCTTTTTCCATATCTATAAGGATGACCACATGATTTTTTTCTTTCACTCTCTTTATGTGGTGTATTACACTGATTGATTTTCTTATGTTGAACCATCCTTGCATACTAAGGATGAAAACCATTGGACGTGGTGTATAATTCATTTGATGTGTTGTTGAATATGATTAACAAGTGTGTTGTTGAGGATTTTAGCATCTAGATTGATTAATGAGTTTGTTCTATAGTTTTCCTTTCTTGTGGCATCATTGTTTGGCTTTGGTATTATGGTGATGGCATCATAGAATTAATTAAGCAATATTTTCTCCACTTGTATTTTTTGAAGGGTTTAAGCAGGATTGGTGTTAGTTCTTTCCAGAATGTTTCATAGAATTCACCTGCGAAGCTTTCTGTTCCTGGGCTTTTCTTAGTTGGGAGATTTTGACAAATTCAATCTTGTTACTTGTGATCGATCTGTTGAATTTATCAATTTCTTCTTTTGTCAGTGTAGGCTGCTTGTGTATTTCTAGGAATTTGTCCATTTCCTCTAAATTATCCATCTTTTTGGCATACAATTTTTCAATGTATCCTTTTATGTATCCTTTCAATGTATCTTTATTTCTGTGGGGTCAGTAATGATATACCCTCCCTCATTTCTCATTTTATGTATTTGCACCTTTTCACTTTTTTCACTTTTTTTCTTTATTAGTCTAGCAAAGGGTTTTTCAATTTTTTGGCTTTGTTTATTTTTTTAGTGCTCTTATTTTCAATTTCATTTAGCTCTCCTCTAATCTTTGTTATTTCCTTCTTTCTACTTCCATTGAGGTTAGTTGTTTTTTCTAATTCCTCCATGTTTGCAGTTAATTTTTTGCTTTTAGCTCTTTCTTCATTTTTAATATAGGCATTTATGGCTATGAATATCACTCTCAGTACAGCTTTTGATGTATCCCATAAGTTTTGATACATTATGTTGTCATTTTCATTCAATTCAAGGTAGTTACAGATTGCTTTTGTGATTTCCTACTTGACCCACTGTTCATCTAAGAGAGTGTTGTTTAACTTCCATATTTTTGTGCCAGTGGCATTTTGATATTGCTTATGAATTCCAAAAATAGATATTGGATTATGTTCATAAACTGATCTGTCCCTCCAGACATATTAGATTATATTGGATTCAGAGGTTTCACTTTTTCTTGATTAAATAATGATTATGGCTTTGATTGGGCCACATCAGTAGGATATTCCATCCCTGCCCCCTTGGTAAGTGGAGACTCCCAGAGTAACCACACCACAGAGAAGGGAGTTTTGAGTTTTAATGGAGTCCAGGAAGTAAGCACACAGAGAAGCAGAGCAGATGAGCCCAGAGAGAAGCAAGCCCCAGGGAGAGAGACTGAGCCAGTTGCCTGATTGTCTACAGCTGGCCTTGTGGTGAGAGCAGGGCAGCTGAGCCCAGAGAGAACCAAGCCCCGGGAGGAGAGTAACCCAGGAAGCCTGAACTCTTGGTATTCATTGGCATACATCTTACTCCAACATGTAGCAACAGACTTTAGTGAGGGAAGTAACTTATGTTTCATGGCCTGGTAAGTGTGGGTTTCTACCCCAAATAAATATCTCTTATAAAAGCCAACAAATTTCTGGTATTTTGCATCAGGACCCCTTTGACTGACTAATACAGAATTTGCTATGGGAAAGTAGGGGTCATGCTTTTGCAATTACCAAAATGCTGGGACAATTGTATAAATGAGTAAGGCTATTTTCTGGAGGGATTGAGACATGCTTGTTGGAAAAGTCCTAGACTACTTTGAAGAGACTGTTGTTAGTAACGTGGATGCTGAAGAGACATTTTATGATGCCTTACAAGTGAATGATGAAACTATTATTGGAAATTGGAGGAAAGATGACCCATTTATAAAGTTGCAGAGAACATAGCAAGATTGACTCTTGATGATTATGGAAGGCAGAATTTGAAAATGGCAATCCTGGGCATTTAGATGAAGAACATTCCAAAGTAAACTCAGAGAATGCAGCTTAGCTTCTCCTTGCAGCTTATAGAAAATGATAGATAAGAGAGATAAGCTGAGGACTGAATTGTTGGGAACAAATAAACCAGAAACTGATTCTGTAAATTCCAAGCCTCTGGAAATCAAACTCCCAGATGATAGCATCCTATTTGAGGAGTTACCTAAACTTGGGACTTGTACATTAGGATTGAAAATGAAGTTATCTAGAAAAGATGTGTGGAAAATCTTACTGTCTGATGGCTTGGACCCCTGCTTCTTTTATGCTAAAACAAGAAACTTTTTGAGAGAGATGTAGGAACAAAAGTATTGTCAGCTTGGACAAAAAAAGGACATCAGTAGAAAAGAAGGAAGGGGAAACAGCTTTATGAGGAAAACCATGCAAACTTAGATCTGGAATTAAGACATCATTTTGGGTTGAGAGGAATGCCACCCATGTGCACAGAGAGGGTGAGTTAACCCTGGCTGTTGAAGAGGGTGGATGTTCTCACCCAATGCCCAGGGAGGGTTTTTGCCACCCCAGGGTACATAGTGGGTGGAGTACATTCCTCAAGGATTAGAGCAGTTAAGTTCAGCACATCATAGGTATGCAAGGGATGCTCTTGTCCCCCATAGATTAGGGAAGGCCAGGTCACCAACTCATTGCTCTGAGAGATTTTGGCCTGTATCCCAAAGGTTAAGGAGGATGCTGTCTTCACTTCACTGTACTGAGGGAGTTAAGCCTATAACCAAAGTAAACCACTGTACTAAGAGAGTTAAATCTATAACCCCAAGACATTATGGTGGTAGTCACCCTAATGCTCTTGGAGGGTGAGGTCTGGAGCTTGGTTGCCACCCAGATGCTTGATGAGGGTGGAACCAAGAAACTAGCTATTGAGCAAGCCTGTAGAAAGTGTGGGTACTCATGTGGCCCCAAGAAAAAGAAACCTTCATCTTAAGAATGACTCTTAGACTTTGACATCCAATGAAGTATGTCCTTCAGTTTTACTGAACTGTAAAGAACCCATGACTCATGTTTCCCTCCAAATTTCTCCTTATTGTAATGAAAATCTTTATCCTTTGTCCATTTGTGTACTGAAATCAGGTAAATTGTTTTGTAAGTTTTAGAGGTCTACAGCAGATGAAACTTTTCCCCAAGACAAATTGTATTTCTTTAAACTGATTATAATATGATTTTGTACTTAGTATTGTTACTGAAATAATTTTTTTTGAATATTGTAATGTCTTTTTGGAATTAAGAGGGTGGAGTGTGGCATTTGTTATTGTTTATGAATGCCAAAATAGATATTGGATTATTTTTGTAAACTGGACTTTCCCTCTGGGTGTATTAGAGTATATTGGATTCAGAGGTTTCACTTTTACTTGATTAAATAATGATTAAGGCTTTGATTGGGCCACATCAGTAGGATTTTGCATTCCCACCCCCTTGGTGGGTGGGGACTCACAAAGAAACCACACCACAGAGAAGGAAGCTTTGAGTTTTAATGAAGCCTGGGTAGTAAGCACACAGAAGAGCAGAGCAGCTGAGGCCAGAGAAAGTTGAGCCTTAGGTAAAGAGACAGAGCTGGTCACCTGAGAGTAACAACTGGCCTTGTGGAGAGAGCAGGGAAGCTGAGCCCAGAGAGAAACAAGACCCAGGAAGAGAGGAACCCAGGAAGCCTGAACTCTTGGCAGAAATTGGCAGCCATCTTGCTTCAATTCATGGCAACAGACTTTGGTGATGGAAGTAACTTATGCTTTGTGGCCTGGTAACTGTGGACTTCCACCCCAAATAAAGACCCTTTATAAAAAGCAACAGATTTCTGGTATTTTGCATCAGCACCCCTTTGGCTGACTAATAGAGTGCCTAAACTGGTTCTCTGTCTCTTACTGATTTCCAGCTTTCTTCCATTGTGGTCAGATAAATTAATTTGTATAATTTCAGTCTTCCTGAATATATTGAGAGATTTCCTGTGGCCCAGCATGTGGTCTATCTTAGAGAATGGTCCATATTCACTAGAGAAGAATGTGTATCCTGCTGTAATTGGGTGTAATGTTCTGTATATCTAATAGTACTAAATACTCTACTGTATTATTCAAAATCTCTGTTTCTTTTTTGTTCCTCTGTCGAGATGTTCTGTCTAATGGTAATAATGGTATATTAAAGTTTCCCATATTTATTATAGAGGGATCTATTTCTCCAATTAATTTTTCCAGTGTTTGCCTCATGTATTTTGAGGTACCCTGGTTAGGTGCATAAATGTTTATGATTGTTCTTTCTTCTTGATAGATTGCCCCTTTTTAATATATAATGTCTTTTACAATAAGTTTGCATTTAAAGTCTATTTGGCCAGTATGAGTATTGCTATCCCTGCCCTTTTTTCGTTAGTGTTTGCATGTAAAATTGGTTTCCAACCACTCACTTTCAATCTCCTTGTGTCCCTGTGTTTAAGGAGAGTTTCTTGTTGACATCATAAACATGAGTCACATTTCCTTATCCATTCTGCCAATATGTGTATCTTGATTGGAGAAGTTACTCCATTAACATTCAATGTTATTACTGTCAAGGAATTACTTACAATAGCCACATTTTCTTGATTCTTACACTCTCCTATAACTGTCTCTCCTGTTTTTTCCTTTCAGCCTGCAGAACTCCCTTTAGTACTTCTTGAAGGACAGGTTTCCTGTTGGCACACTCTCTTAATTTCTGTTTATTTCCAAATATTTTGAACTCTCCTTCAGTTTTGAGTGCCAGGTTTGCTGGATACAGAATTCTTGGCTAAGAATTTTTTTTTTTCTTTAGCACCTTAACTATGTCATACCACTGTCTTCTTGTCTCCATGGTTTCAGATTAGAAATTAGCACTTACTCTTGTTGAGCTTCCCTTGTATGGGATGAATCTCATTTCTCTTGCTGCTTTCAGTATTCTGTCATTTTCTTGTGCATTGGACAGTTTCATAGGTATATGTCTTGGGGTGGGCCTGTGAAGATTTACAGTTTGGAGAGTGGTGCACTTCCTGGACATGTACAGCTGTGTCCCTCAAAAGAATTGGGAAGTTTTCAGCTATTATTTCCTCAAACATTCCTTCTGCCTTCTTTCCCTTCTCTTCTCCTTTTGGAATTCTTATAGTGTGTGTGTTTGTGTTTTTCATATTGGCATTCAATTCCATGAGTCCCTGCTGGCTTTTTCCAATCTTTTAATCTATCTGTTCTACTATCTGTCTGATTTCACATGTAATGTCTTTGATACCACTGATAAATTCTCTGTCTGTTCAAATCTGCTTTATGTGCTTCCAGCATATTTTTTTATTTATTGCATTGTGCCATTCATCAACATTAGATCCATTATCTGTTTACATATGTTTATGATTTCTTTGGTATGTTCCCCCATGTTCTTTTTAATATCCTTTATCTCTTCCTTCATTTCATTAAGTTTATTCATGATATTTATTTTGACATCCTTGATTAGTTGACCTACATTCTGCATCTTCTTCTGTTTTTCAGTTTTTTCATTAGACTGGGCCATGTCTTCCTGTTTCTTAGTATGGATTGTAATTTTTTGTTGGGACTTAGGCAAGTGTTTATCTTGAATGTGCTCATTCAGTGGTTAATTCTATTCCTATTCTAGGGTTTTATTTATTGTTTTGTGTTTTTTGTTTGTTTGTTTGTTTGTTTCTGTAGTAGTGTTCCTTTTTGACAATTGGTTTCTTTTATTCTAAATGCTTGAAGTTGTTTCTGTTACCTGAAAAAAATATTAGGAAAAGAGAAAATAAATAAATAAGAAGAGAAACAGAATACTAATGTTGATAATTATAAAAGATTGAAGAGGATCCATTCAAGAGTAAAGAAAGTAAATACAAAATTTGAATAAATATCATGAAAATACAAAGGAATAAAAATATAAAAGGTGGAATAGAAAACATGAAACAGGAAACAAAGTGGAAAAAAAGATAGAATGAATTAAAAGGCCAGAAAGATAATGTTAAAAGAGGAGACAAGAAAAGAGAGAGAGAGAGAGTGAGAAAATGAAGGCCAAGCAAGAAGAGGTGGAATGAAAGAAAAGCAATAGAAGACAGGACAGAAGATGGAAAAATGAAGCAAATAAAAGAAATAAAGTTGGTAAGAATAAATAAGCAAAAGCAAAAAGGTAACAAAGAAAAAGAATGTCAGCAAACAAGATACAAAACCACTACAACAACAAAACAACCAGCAAAACACAGGTTTCCTTCTTAGGCCCTTAGAGAGCTTTTCAGACTACTGATGATAATTAGTTTGCCCTCTACATGTAAGACACCCGGTTTTAATAAATAAAATAAAGTATAAAAAATACGATAAAAAATAAAAAATAACCGATAAAAAAATCTAAAACCAAAAAAAATAAATAAATTTCAGTCTATAATTTCCCTTTCATAAAGTGCCAGCTGGGTGCCTGATAACCCAGTGGATCACTCTCTGGATTCCTTCTCTTAGAGATACTGGGTACTGATCCAGGGACTCATATATGTATGGCAAGAGTTCCTACACTGAGCTAAAATGCCTGTAGAGGCTTCTGAAAGCATATCTGTGTCTTCCCACTCCCATTCCCTCAGGCAAGTTGGGCTTCTAGCAATTTGCTGGGACCAGGCTAGTTAGACTTCTATTTCTGCCCCTTCCTTGACCTAGCTCCTCTCTCTCCCAGGGTGGCTGGATGTGACAGCCAGCATGAGCATACCCTACTCTCCTCTCACTGAGGCTGATTCAGTGATAGCTCTTGTTCCCCCTGAGAATTCAAAGTGACCTCAGCTGACCAAACTCACCAAAAAGAAACCACTCTCCACCCTCCACTAGACCCCTCTTCTTCACAGAGAACATACGCTGCCCCTCAGGCTGCAGTGAATCAGGGGTTTTACCAAGATTATTTGTGTTGAGTGTGGGGTATATAGGCCATTTCCAGGCACAGGTGTGAGCAACTCATGTTTTTTCTTTAGTCTCTTTGTCTCTCTGTCCTGTTCCCTCCTCAATGATGATCAGCACTTTCCTGTACTGCAGATTCCCAAAGCAGCTCATTCAGGTAGATTTTTGCCCTTTCTCCATTGCTCTTTGTGAGAGTTGATCTTTGCCTACCTACGCTGATGCTTTCTTCCCAGAAGTCCTCTTTATAAATTTTTGAATTCTTTTTTTTGCTCACACTTTGTGTTCTTAATATCCCTTTCCTCCATAGCCATATTTAACTTATTTCTAATAATATTTCCTTTCATCTCTTTAAACTGACTTAAGAGATTTGTTTGAACTTCTTTGAATAGTTGTTCCAAATTCTGTTTCTCCCCTGAAATTTTAATTTTTCCCTTATCTGAGCCATTTCCTCCTGGTTCTTAGCATGGCTTGTAATTTTTTGCTGCTATCTGGGCTTCTGATTATTTTGAAATGTTAACTCTAAAGGTCAGTTTGACCCTCTTGCTTTATAAATGTTTTAGTGTACATATAAATGTTTTAGTGTACATTTATATGTGTGGAAGTTCTTCTTTGATTGTTGGTCCAGCTTATACTGAACATTTGGAGAAGCCTGTGTATAACTGTTAAGATTTTCTCCTGTCTTCTGCATCTGTTTCTTGTCTTGAACATGCAGTGTAACATTTAAAATGACCCATTGATGGGAAATTGTTTCACCTTTAGGAGAAAACTTCCTTCTCCAGGAGTCTTCTTCTGCTCTTATTGTTTTTGTGCAGAATTTTCTCTCAAGCTCCTATGATTTGTTCCACTGCTTTATGTCATGCAGTACACTCTTTTCATTATACTTTTCAGTCGTGGAGTCCATTCTACCTTACAGAAGTTCACTATTTCCTTTTTTGCTATGAGACTTTGATGATTCCACTGCTTTCTTAGTGTATCCCACACCAGGGAATCAGATAGAGTCAATATCCAAAACCTTAATGTGCTCCAGCAATTACAGACTGTGTAGGGGTTATGCTCCTCTTGCCAATAGTTCAGCTGTGGCCCTATTTTCCTTCCTGAGAGATCTTTTGTATTCATGTGCTTTCTGGAGACAATTGCTAGGTTTCTGCCCTGGGTCCATGTGGCCTTGATGCCATATGATAGGATATGAGTGGTTTTCTAACTCATTGCTTTGAATGACTCATTGCTCTGTGTACATGGTAGGAGATACCGGGGCTGTGCCCCAATGTTTGAATCTTAAGCTGAATGGGACCAAGTATAAGAATGTTGTCCAAATTAGCAGTTCTGAGTTGCAAATTTCCTCCCTTCATTTTTTTTTTTTAATTTGTCTTCATTTTATTATCCAGAATTTACAGTTTACTATTTGATGTTCTTTCTTTTTTTTTTGCAAAATGATATATAAATATATATGCATATATGTGTATTTGCTTACAAAAATGTTATTTATATATATATATATACATATATTTTAAGAGGTGCTTAGATTACCCAAAATATTACACGGAACCCACTGGGATTCCCATGTTGCCCACCTCCCACACCTTCCACCACATCCCACACAAACATCTCCCACAAGTGTGGCTCACCACCCTCAATGGACTTACACATCCTGGGGCCTTGCCACCAATCATAGACCACAGTTCACACTGTAGACCACACTCTCTCCCACACAGTTCTGAGTGGTGTGTGCTGATTTAAAATGGCCTACATCCATTGTCACAACGGTACTCAGGACAACATCCAAATCCCAAAGAAGCCCCTGTATTTCAACTGCTTGTCCCCTCCCTGCCCCAAAGGCTATTTTTGCACTAACAAACAACCTTTCAATTTTTACACTTTCATAATAAGTTTAAATATTTGAGAGAACAAACATATCTATTTTGTAATTTTCAATATAAACCCCATTAAATTCCCATCAGTTTGTCAGTACATTTGTTTGTGCATGTATTTTAAACTTGAATATAGAATTTATAATATATGCAAAAATTAAGAATTTCTCAAAGAAAAATTAAAATTCAATTATTAATGAGAGCATGTCTACCACAGATTCAGTTGTCTGAGACTGGTATAGGTAAGTCCTTTCCTGCATGGGTGCCCTTATTACCAATGATCATAATTTGAACACTGTTTCTCAAACAATTTCAACTAGAAACACCTCAGAGGACCTTAAAATATATATAAATGATGGAGCCCAGCCCAAACTGATTAACTCAATATCTCCAGTAGAAGTCTTTATTGCAATTCTACCCATGCACAACAGTCCATACTCAAGAATATAATATGATGGTGTGCTTTGCCATGTAAGAAAAATGGAAGAAAAATTGTGGAGATGAGCAAGTCAAGAACATAAAATACTCAATGGGTTATTAATGGAAATTGATGTTTAAAGTTAGGGCATCTTGGGAAGACCATTTTGCAGGTATAACTTCTCCATAAATAAAAATGAAGAGCAGTAACCCATCTCATTCTCAAAGCATTTTTTCTTTGAGATATACCTCCACATGCAATCATTTTTTTTTTTCTGGGAAGATGGCGGACTAGTACACATGCAATCATTTTAACTTCCTAGAAGATATGGATTGTGTTTAATTATTGATATTTTAAATTGATATATATTTAACTCAGAGAAAATTTGTGAATTGATGAATTTAAAACAGTGAGAGAGTTGCACTCAAATTCTTTCTTCTGCTTTCAATTTAGTAATCTTTCCATGAATTGGAGATTATGTTTTGGGAATAACTTTTATTTAAGTAAATGAATAGGCTAAATAAAAACACATGCAGTAATTTTTAATCTCTTTCCAATAAGATTAAAGGATAAGAATTTGAACATCCCTAGAATATGTTTTTTAAAAAATTACCACTTTAACATCCATCAAAGTTGGAATACTTTTTATATGGAACATAGCTTTGGTCCATTATGGCATATACCTTGTAAGACTGTTGCTATGTTTTCATAAATTAAATTTCATCAACATTTTGTTATCTTTTTACAGTTATAAGGTGCTCTAATATTTCTTTAAAAATCACTTTACATTTAATTTGGGATGTTTCCATTGAATTATCTTAAAGTTTTAATATTTTCTACAGCCATATACAATCTACTGTTGTGAAAGTCATTCTTCATTTCTGTTATAGTGCTTTTTTCTAGTATTTCTTGTTATACTTTCTTAGCATTTCCATATGTTTGCTTAAATTACTCATTTCTTCTCATTCTTTCTACATTTTCTATAGAACCTCAACACATAATCATAATTATTTTAAAACTCCTTTCTGATAGTTACAATATCTGCATCTTATTTGAGTTGTATTCTGAAACTTGATTTGTCTTTTCAAAGTTTTTCTTGCCTTTTAGCATGACTTGTAATTTTTGTGTTGAAACTGTGATAGCTTCAGTCAAGTTCATCAACAAATATAGGTTCTTAATCTTAATCTACATTCCTGAGAATATGAAGCTATTTTTAAAAAATACCTTGTTTTATGTGAGTCATGGTGTGGACCCATGGTACGATACTGAAAGAGAAAAACTGCCAACCAAAAATCTTATATCGAGCAAGATTGTCTTTCAAAACCAAGAATGAGTTTAGAATATTCACAGATAAACAGTAATTTGTAACAAAGAGACCAAATTTGCAGGAAATACTAAAGGGTGTGTTGCAGCCTGAAAAGAAAGACAAGAGAGAAAGTCATGGAAGAGAGCCTAGAAATGAAGGTTGTATCAATAACAGTCACTAAAAGAGTCAAAAGAGTGGTGAAAATAATATATGAGAGATAAAACCCAAAGGTCAAAGTGGGTGCAATAAGAACAACCTTTACTGTATTAACATGGAATGTTAATGGATTAAATTCCCCAAACAAAAGACACAGACTGAGACTGGTGGAATAGATAAGATAATATGAACCATCTATATGCTGTCTAAAAGAGACTCACTTTAGACCCAAGGATACCAATACATTGAAAGTGAAAGATTGGAAAAAGATAATCCACATCTGCAGTAACCAAAAAAAAAAAAAAAATTGGAGAAACTTTTCTTATATCACATGAAATAGACTTTAAAAGCAAAACTGTTATTAGAGACAAGGAAGGACATTGCATATTAATAAAAGGTATGATTCACCAGGAAGAAATAACAATATAAATGTATATGCACCTAACCAGGATGCCCCAAAATGCATGGAGCAAACACTGGCAAATCTGAAGGGAGAAGTAGATATCTCTACAATAATAGTTGGAGACATCAATACATCACTCTCAGCATTGCATAGAACATATGCACAGAGGATCACTAAAGAAACAGAGAGCTTGAATAATATGATAAATGGACTAAACCTAATAAACATATACAGAACATTGCACCCCCAAACAGCAGAATATACATTTTTTTCAAGTGCTGATGGAACTTTGTCCATCTGACCCATATTTTGGCATAATGGAATAATGTTGGAAATTTACAAGAGGCAAAAAATGAAAAAATTCACAAATATAAGGAGATTAAAAAACACACTCTTAAATAATCTGTTGGTCAAAGAAGAAATTTAGAGAGAAATCAATAAATATCTCGAGATGAATGAAAATGAGAACACAACATATCAGAACCTTTGGGATGCAGCAAAGGCAGTGCTGAAAGAGAAATTATAGCCCTCAATGTTTACATTAAAAAAGAAGAAAGAGCTAAAACCAATGACTTAACTACACAGCTGGAGGAACAAGAAAAAGAACACCAAAATATTCCAAAAGCAAGTTGAAAGAATGAAATAATAAAGATCAGAGCAAAAATAAGTGAAATTGAGAACAACAAAAAATAGAGATAATTAACAAAACCAAAAGTTGTTTCTTCTAGAAGATTAACAAAATCAACAAACCCTTAGTTAGACTGACAAAGAAAAAATAAAAAAGAGAGTAGAGGCAAATAAATGAAACAAAAGTTGAAAATGGAGGCATTACTCTTGACCCCACATAAATAAGAGATCATAGGGGGATACTATGAACAACTGTATCCCATACAATTAGATAATGTAGAAAAAATGGAAAAATTCCTAGGAATGTACAAATAGCCTGCACTGATCCTATGAGAACTATAAAACCTCACCAAACCAATCACAAGAAAGAGATTGAAACAGTCATCAAACAACTCCCCAAAATGAAATGCCCAGGATCATATGGTTTCACAGATGATTTCTACCAAGTATTCAAAGAAGATTTACTACCAATCTTACTCAAGGTCTTCCAAAAAGTTGAAAAAGAAGCAACGCTTCCAAACTATATTTGGAAATCACATATCTGGTCAAGGTTTAGTATTCAGACTATATAAAGGAACACTAATACTCAATAATAAAATGAAAAGCATCTGTATTTAAAAATAGGGAAAAGACTTGAACAGATATTTCTCCAAAGAGGATATACAAATGGCTAAATCACACATGAAAAGATACTCAATATCACTAGCTATTAAGGAAATGCAAATCAAAACCCAATGAGATATCATTTCTTACCCAACAAAAGGGCTACTGTTAAAAAAAAAATAACAACAGAAATCTAAAATTGTTTTAGATGATATGAGGAAATAGGAAAAGTCTTCATTGCTGGAATGAATCTAAAATGCTGTAGTCACTGTGTAACAGACTTTGGAACTTCATCAGGAAGCTAAGTATAGAATTACAAGTTGACCTGGCAATACTTTATAGGTATAAACCCAGAATAATTGAAAGCAGGGACTCACACAGTTATTTTAGCACTTTTGTTCATAGTAGCATTCTTTTCAATTGCGAAAAGAAAATAGCAACACAAGTACCCATCATCCAATGAATTGATTAAAATAATATGGTAATGGATGACCCTTGAGGACATTATGTTGAGAGAAATAAAATTGTAAAATCTTACTGATAGTAACTAACTATAATAAACTATTGCATAGAGTTAGAATCCAGAATAAAGGTTAACAGGTGAAAGATTGGGGATTGAGATTGTGGAGTTGATGCTTAACTTGTACAGAATTTCTATTTAGGATGATTGCAAAGATTTGGACTTACATGGTGGTGATGGTAGCACATTATTATAAGTATGAATAACAGCACTGAATTATATAGGTCAACATGGTTAAAAGGTGAAACTTTAAGTCATATAAGCTAGAATAAAATTTAAAATGTAAATCAAAAGACTGCATTAAACAGGGAATCCTATTTTATATGATGGACTACAGTTAATAATACTTGTATAAAAATGTTCTTTTATATATTGTAATAAATGTGTAACATTTATACAAAGTATTAATAATAGAGTGGTGTTATGAGAAAAAAATACACCTAATGTAAACTAAGGATGGTAGATAAGAGTAGTATTTCAATAATCATTCATCAATTGAATCAAAGGTAACTACTATTAAAATAATCATACATTTATTTAAAAGTGGCAAATGTTCCACACCCCATATGAGGTGTTGGCTTAGGGAATATGCATGAGAATCTTGTATTTTATGCATGATTGTTCTGTAAATCCACAATTTCTCTAATAAAAAATAAGTCAAAAAAGAAAACCATTGTAGGAGTTAGACTGAAGGAGTACATAGAATGCAAATCCATATCCAATTAAAATTTATTATTGTCTAAAAAATTCCAGATATATTAAAAAGATAATCATATTTGAATGCCATACCCAATTTATAGATCTAGGAAGGTTGAGAAATTTGACTAAGATAAATCTATTTTTTTTTAAAGATATATTTATTTATCCCCCACTTGCTGCTTGTGCTCACTGTGTCCATTTGCTTTGCATTTTTCTGTGTCTGTTTGTCTCCCTTTTGTTGCATCATCTTGCTGCATCAGCTCACTGTGCCATGTGGGCCATCACCTCACTGTGCCAAGCAGGCCAACTTGCCTTCACCAGGAGGCCCTAGGGAATTGAACCCAGGGCTTCCCATATGGAAAACAGGAGCCCAACCAATTGAGCCACAGCCTCTTTGCAGATAAATCTATTTTAATTGGTACAAGTGAGAACTGTACCCAGATTTTCTGGCTTTGATTTGATTATTTTCCAGATACACTTTTAATATTTATCATGATTAAGGAAGTAAAGGGGTTTAAACATGGATTCAGAGTATTAAAAAACGTAAAAGTAAGAAACCACCCTAACCAAAAAACAAATAAAAATTACATAATTCCAAATATCAATTACATCTACCAAGAAAGGTAGATCTTTAATGAAGGAGATGTATATAAAAGAATGAGGTTCGTCAATATTATTATTTTCTATGTGGTTTGATGGTTCTTAGTGTGATATATTTTTATATATGTGGTAAATCATATTTATATAAATAACATTTTAGCTAAGTGGTAAATCAAGTTTGTGTTTTCAATTATTAAATGTACAACATAAAGTTAAAAATAATACAAAGAACAAAAAGAAAAAAAAAAGAAATATATTAAACATTTAAATTAAAAACTGCTTTATATATATCTAGAACACATTGAATTATCCAAAATTTGCATTGAACAAAGGAGAATTTAAAGTAGAAAAGTGAAAAATATACTTAAATTATCTATTTATTAAGTCTGTTTTAAGTGATACACAAAACAAATTAGAAAACATAATTTTCATTGAATAATTAGACAATTTTGTTTAGAGTATCCAGGTCTATGTTTACATTATCCATCTGTTCTTGTATATTATCAAATTTTTCATTACAACTCATAACATATTAACCATAGTTATTTTAAATTCCTGATCTGATTTTCTGACATCTCTGCCATATTGATTCTTGTTCAGCTTCTCCATCTCTTTAGACTGTGAGTTTTGCCATTTTGAATGTCTTGTAGATTTTTTTAACTTAAAAAGTCATAATATATAGAGTAAACCACACTAAGCTAAATAAGATCCTTGTGTTGTCTTAGTTTCCTGGCTTCTATGACAAATCCCAAAGATGGTTGGCTTAACAACAGGAATCCATTGGTTCTTGGCTTCAGAGGCTAGAGAGCTTGCTACCTCTGAAGTCAGTTGTATTTTGGCTGGTCAGCAATCCCTGGGTTCCTAGACTTTTTTTTTTTTTTTTTTTTTTTTTAGAAGTAAATCAAAACTATACTTTTATTAAGTAAATCAGTCTTTGAAAACCTTTCAATTCTGTAACAATAGAAGATTGGTAAAATAAATCAAAGCAAGTAATTAGTATAAAATAACATATAATCATTAAAAAACAAAACATCTAAAATATTAATAATATGGAAAAATCATTATTTATTGCATATTTAAATTAAATAATTGAATTATAAATAATTTATACAACTTGATCATAATATTGTTCAGATAATTAATAGAAAAATTATAGATGGGTTGATAGATATAATCACCAAAATATCAATAGTGGTTCTAGACTTTGTTATCACATAGAAATGTCCTCTCCTTTCTCTTCCAGTTCCTGTTGACTTACAGCATCACTCCCTAAGGTGCATTAACTTTATAAATCTTGATTCAGTTGGGTCACTCTGTAACTAATGTTAACATCATCAAGATGTCCTATTTACATACTCAGAGTAATGGATTAACATTATTATTTTTTAACTTTTATGTTTCCTTAAGTAAATAATTGAAACCTCTACAATCTTCCCTCAAGGTCAAAAGGCATATTTTTCCCATATCCAAAACACATTCATTCCATCACATATCAAAAGAAATAAGTCCTTTAAATAACTACTCTGAGTCAAAAGTCTCATGGAAAATCAGAGGCATTCTCTCCATCCTGGGCCAAAATCTCTCTGTTTGATGTCCCTAGAAAATATGTTACCTACCTCCACAATACAATGGTGGGATACTTGTAGGATAAACATTCCCATTTCAAAGAGAGAAACTGAATGGAAACAAAGGTCATGAATCCCAGAACAAATCAGGAACACAGCAGGAAAAATTCCTTGAGTGCAAAGAATATGAGCCATTGGTGGTCATTGCTTTGTCAACCAGGGCACTTGAAGGAGCAGCTCCATACTTTCCAAGCATTTTTGCATGGACCTTTCTTTCCTATAACACCAGATTTTAGGACCCACCCATGTGGCACCCCAGAACCATGTCCACAATCTCCCTGAATGCAGGAGTACATACCACATAAAATCAAAGCATTGGGATGGTGGCATTCTTCCACTTCACCAGGGCTCAAGGCCCAACCTCTCCAAGTGCCAGGGTAGATGGCCTATCCTTTTCAAGAAAAGGGTTGCACCTGCCCTTTCCTGAATCTAAGGTGGGTATACTCTTTTGGCTTACGTTCTTTTTGATCCATTCTTCAATATCAGTATTTATATCCTTGAAATTGTTTTTCCTTCAAATTGAAACTTCTGTCACTTTCGTTCCAGTTTGGCATTTTCTGTTCTTACAAATTCTTCAGAAATGTCCAGTATTGTAGGCAGTTCAACGTGGTATAAAATATCAGATAAAAATTTTTTCCTTAAGTCTTTCTTGGATTACCGCATTTTAAGTCATGACTTCCACTAAAATGAATGGCTGGCTCCATGTTCAGCCACACCTTCATTAACAAAGGTTCATCTAACCCCTCACATGGAGCCCAGGTCTCTGGGGAGTTACTTACTGAAAGCTCATGGTGACTTCTGATAGAGACAGCTCTTCCCCTACTCTCAAAGCACATTATTTTGAATATAGGCTGAAAATATTAAAATAAATAATTTCTACTTTCTGTGCTTAATACTTTGTCACCTTATTCCTTTCCACTAACATTTAACTATAAGCTGTGAGGAGAAACCAGGTTGCAACTTCCACAATTAATTTGGAAATCTCTTTGGCTAAATATCCAAGTTCATTGCTTACAAGGTGCACTTTCATTCTAATATTTGGACATTATTTCATCAACTTGTCAGCTGCTTTATAACAAGATCATCTACTCTCCAGTTGCAAATAACATATTCACCATTATGTTATTCATCATCAAGATGTCCTATTTACATACTCAGAGTAATGGATTAACATTATTATTTTTTTAACTTTTATGTTTCCTTAAGTAAATAATTGAAAAATTATTTACTTAAGTAAATAATTGAAACTTCTACAATCTTTCCTCAAGGTCAAAAGTCATATTTTTCCCATAACCAAAACACATTCATTCCATCATATATCAAAAGACTTCTTAGTCTTGATTTGAGGTACGTTTAATGTCCATATGTTTACAAACAGTCTTTGCAAAGCAATCTTGGTTTTTTCTATTAATTACCTCATAATTATTCCTATCTTTACTGATTGCCAATTCCTAAGTCATTTCCACATATTTTAGATATTTGTAATAGCAACACCCCACTTTTCAATACCAAAAATATCTTAGTATCTTAGTGAGTATGAGAAATGCCACAATATGTGTGGATAAACACAGGAATTTATTTGTTCAAAGATTCTGAGGCTTTAAAGCTTGATTCCTCCTTGGGTTATTACCCAAGTCTTGATTTCTTGGGTAATCAAGTCTTGATTTCTTTGGGATTTCCTGCCACATGTCAATAACGTCTCCTTTCTCTTCCAATTTTCATTGACTCTCAGGTCTCTCTTTTTGGGCCTTTCTCTTTATGAAGTTTCCATTAATAGGAATAAGCCTCAAACTCATTCATTTGGGTCACACCTTAAATTAGATTATATATTCAAAAGATTCTATTTAAAATGGATTCACACTCACAGAAACGGATTAAAATTAAGAATACCCTCTACTCAAGCCCTCCCAAAGGGGTACATAATTTTTCTACAAGTGTGAAGTTTTTATGTTTCCATAACTAGGCGTTTGCTTGCATGTACAGTTTGCTGTAAGTTAGCACTCAGCAGTTAAAGCTCCTGTATTATTACTCATGAAATAGTGACATTTTTATTTAAAAAGGCATAAATGAAGTTTCCACAGAACCCTGGCCAATTAAGATGTAGACCAAAAGGAACAATTGAGGAGGGAGTCAAATTGTTGGAAGTCTCTCTTGGGTGAGTCACAGGGATCTTTTCATACCCATCTAATATTTCCATGAGTAGATGTACTCCCATTTCTGTAATATCTAAAGATTTTTCTATTAGATATATATATAAATATGAATGTGGCAATAGTCAATTTTAAATATGGTTGAATCAGTTTTCAGCAATTTGAAGGACTAGAAATCTTTGACCATTTGAATATTTCCCTTAGATGAGAAATTTGGGATTCCTTGATCTGCCAAAGATCTTAAAGTATAGTCCAGGGAAGGAAATATTTTATCCTAGCTTGAATATATATACATTCCAAGATCATTGATTATGGCTAGGCAAAATGAGTAAATTGTTGGCTCGTCCTTTATTACATGTTTATGAATTTCAGTATGGGTTAGGAATCTGTTATTGATAGGTTTGTCAGAACCCACATGATGAAAGGAAGAAATGCCAGTTTCTGAATAAGTTGAGGTAGAGTTAGCAAAGACAAAGCAGCAACAGATCATATTTTCAAATGTACTCAGTTATTCCATTTCATTTCACTTAAATAGAGGACCCAGATATCCAATAGGGTATTAAAGTGTTTGTATATGGGGTGACAGAAAGAAGAATTGGGATATTTTAATTGATATCAGTTTATGTAATTTTAGGTTATTGCTACCAGATTCTTAGTTAACTGTTTAAAATTTGGCTATCTAGTGAATGTCAGGAAAGTGAAATATTATATAAGCTAAAGTG
Source organism: Tolypeutes matacus (assembly GCA_026826555.1). Classification (NCBI taxonomy): domain Eukaryota; kingdom Metazoa; phylum Chordata; class Mammalia; order Cingulata; family Chlamyphoridae; genus Tolypeutes; species Tolypeutes matacus. The sequence continues at coordinate 390,597 of JAKSZT010023127.1, read as the reverse complement.
ATGGTGGTTTAAAGCAAAGGAATAATTTCTTGCAGGAACACTTTTTTTAAACACATACCTCAAATTCTTTTAGTTCATATTTATCAATATATTCTATCAGAGTTAAGCACTGAATGAGCATTTCTCCATAAAATTCCCATAGGTTCAATTATCATGCAATTAATAATCCACAAGATGTTTATTAAAACATAATTTTACATTTCCAGGAAGATGGCATTGGAGTAGTTCAGCAGGGTTCAAAACCCCTACAAAAACAATGAAATAAGGTAAAAGCTGTTTGACTGAACTGCTTTGGGGTCTGCAGACCAGGAGAGTGCTACCTGCATCATCAAGGAGGGAGTGGGACAGAGAGATAAAGAGACTGAAAGGAAAATCTTAGGAACTCACATGCAGGGAATAGTACCTATCTCCCACTTTCAAGGTGAACAGCCACATAAACCTGTGGCTGATCGTGGCTAACTGAGATGGAATGGATGTTTTCTTCCCTGGGAAGAGGAAGGGTGTGGTAGAAGGTTGAATGCAGTTTCTCTTCAACGCATTTGGACAACATGGCCACTCATTGAACTGAGCCCATAGCTGGCACAGAAACACCAATAAGTGGAGGTTAAAAGAGGCATTTACATGGAAAGGTTGACCAAGAAGTGTCATCTGCTGTCAGGCTGGAAAAGTAAAAAAGAGAAAAATTTTGGACATCTCTCATGTCACTATCCCCAGGCCACCTTGGATCATGTCTGTGCCTATTAGTGAGTCCCTGAACCAGTTTTGATTAAGATTTATAGTAAGATGAACCAAAAAGCAAAGAAGAATCAAGAAACAAAACCATTAGATAATACAGAAATTGGTCATACAGTATAAATTCACCAATATAATCAGATGCTTAGACACCAGCAAAAATTTACAAACCATACTAAGAAACAGGAAGATCTGGACCAGGCAAAGGAACAAATAAAAATTCTTTTGAAATACCGTGTATAAGACAATTAATCAGTGATGTTCACAGAAATCTGTGGAAGTAATTAAGAGTTTAAAGATAATAAAGTTAGAATGATAAAGGATATTATAAAGAAACTAGTTGAGCATACAAAAGAATTTGAATGCTTGCAAAGAAAATAGCAGAACTTATGGGAATGAAAGACACAATGGATGAGATTAAAAATATATTAGAATTTAAGGTGGGGGGAGCCAAGATGTCAGCAGAGTAAGGAGCTTTTGAAGTTAGCTCCTGCTACAGAGCAGTTAGTAATCACTAGAGCTACATAAAGCACCTGTTTGGGGGCCCCGGGAGACCAGAAGTGTATCCTGCAACATTCTGGAAAGTATGGAAGAAGGAGAATGTCCATCTGCAGAGAAGATTCATGAGTAGAACACTTCACACCCTGAAGCTGCTTCAGTAGCTATTCCGTGGCTGGATTTGGAAGCTCCATTTCCCAAAATATGGGGTAGGAAGGCATGGTGTGGCACTGACTTCAGCTACTAATTAGTAAATTCATCGGGCTAAAGTATAATCCTTGGAACAACGTTGAGTCTCTCCAGGTCAGAAGGAGGCTATTTGATACCATTTTGACTCTGCCCCCAGTATGAGGGGAATCAGGGCTGACTGAAAATCACAGTGCTGCTAAGGACTGGCTTCTTTCCACCCAGGTTGCATTTAAGGTCTAGCCTAAACCCCAGCCCCACCTCTGGCAGGGAGGAAGCTAGGGTGATCTGCACCACCTCTCTGTGAAACTACAAGCCACACTGCAGAAGCCGGTGCCTATCCTACTCTAGAAGCACAAGCTGCCTCAGGTGCTATTCCATGGCTGGAGTTAGAAGACCCATTACCCATAAATGATGGAGGAAGAGACAGTTGTCCACCAACCTCAGCTACTGATTAGTGGACTCAGCTGGTGAAAGAAACAGTTATGGTTTGAGCCAGTCCAAGTTGGAAAGGGTCTGGTAGCTGCCATTTTGACTCTGCCCCCAGAATGAGGGGAAGCCTGGCTGACTGAAAATCCAATGAAGTTAGGGACTGGCTTCTTTCCACCAAGATTGGATTGCAGCCCAAACCTAGGCTCTAGAGCCACCTCCAAGAGAGAGGAAGCTGGCAGGACTTGCCCTAGGCTCTCTAGGCAACTGCAAGTGCTCCCTGCTGGCACAGACTGAATTGTCAGTCACCTGGGGCTGCATGCCCACACTCTAATAAGATATAAGAGGTGCTGGGTATCCTCAGCCTTTCTGGGCAACAGCAGTAGTTTTCTGCCTACATGAACTGGTTTCTTGAGTGCCTTTGAGTCCTTCTCCACCTCTGTCACCCCATAGGATAGGAGGGAGCTGGTGTTCCCTCAGCCTCTCAGGGCAACTGAAAGTGCTTTTGGCCTGCACAAACCTGACCACTGGGTACCAGTGACTCCACCCTCATCCAAAATAGGACAAAAGAAGGACTGTGTTTGCCCATCCTCTATGGGTAACTGCAGGTGTTTTGGGCCCACAGAGCTTGGACTGGTGGGTACTTGTGGATCCAGCATCACCCTCCAATAGGAAAGGAGGGTATAGGTGTTTCCACAGCCTTTCTGGGCAATGGCAGACTTTTGGCCTGCATGGATTGAACAGTTGGATGCCTATGGATCCACACCCACACCCAATAGTATAAGAGGGGACTGGTATCTCCACAGCCTCTCCAGACAATTGAGGGTTCTTTTGGCTTAAGGGACTGAACTGTTGAGTGCCTGTGGATCCAACCCCACACCTTAATAGGATAGGAGGAGGCTGGTATTTCCTCAGTCTCTCCAGGCAATGGCAGGTATTTCGGCCTAAAGTGACTCCAACTGTTTGGCACCTGTAGAAGTACCCTCACCACCCAATAGTATAGGAGGGGGCTGGTGCTTCCTCAGCCACTCTGGGCAACAGTGGGTACTTTCAGCCTACAGGAACTGAACTGTTGGGCAATGGTGGTTCTGTTTCCACCCCTAAAGGGCAGAAGGGACAATACTCCCTCAGCTTCTCAGGGCAACTGCAGGCATATTCAGCCCACACAGATTAGATTGTTGGGCACTCCAGAGAGTCAATTCCCACTCCTGGTAAGGAGGGGGTCTGGTGCTACATCAGTTTTCCTGAGTAACTGTGGTCATTTTGGACCCACATGGCAAAGATTGTTGCCTGCAACTATAACTCCATCCCCACCAAGGTAGTGGAGGAAGGGGTGTGAAGCTTTATCAGTCTTTCTGGGCAACTATAAACAGTATTGTCCTGCCAAACTTGAGTTATTATACATGGCTGCAGCTCTGTCCCTACTCCTACAGAAGAGAAAGGTGGGAGAAGCTTCATCAATTCTTGGGTTAACATGGGCAGTTTCACCCTCCATAGCTTATAGCACCAACAATATTCTGGCTCCTACTATACAACCAGAAAGGGAGAAAAGACAAGAAAGCCCTAAACTAAAGGGAGAAACTGCACCTGGAATAAATATACCTAGCAAGCCAGATGCAAAAACACCAACAAAAAATTAGAAACCATACCAAGAAAAAGAAAGATAAGGCCCAGTTAAAGGAAAAAGATAAGCCTGCAGATGACATAAAGGAGTTGAGAAAACTAATCATAGATGTTTAAACAAATCTTAATAAATTCAATGAGATGGTTAAAGAAATTAAGGATATTAAGAAGACACTGGTGGAGCACAAAGAAGAATTTGAAAGCATACATAGAAAAATAGCAGACCTTATGGGATTGAAAGGTGCAATAAATGAAATTAAAAATACACTGGAAGCATATGTATTAGTCAGCCAAAGGGGTGCTGATGCAAAATACCAGAAGTCAGTTGGACTATCTAAAGGGTATTTATTTGGGGTAGAAGTCCAAATTTACTAGGCCATAAAGCGAAAGTTTCTTACCTCACCAAAGTCCATTGTCATGTGTTGGAGCAAGGTAGCTGCCAACCTTTGCCAGGGTTCAGGCTTCTTGGGTTCCTATCTTCCCAGGGGCTGCATGTCTCTCTGGGCTTAGCTCCTCTCTTTCCTCCACAAGGTCAGCTGTAGACTATGAGGCTCTCCAGCTTTGCAGAAGAAAGGATCGCTGAGCTCAGAGACATGGCCTCCAAAAGTGAACATACAAAAGAACAGGTAGTGAAAAGAATGGAAAAATCTGATCAGGGTCTCAGGGAACTAAATGACAGCAAAAGATTTGCAAACAAACATGTCATGGGTGTCCCAGAAGGAGAAGAGAAGGGAAAAGGGGCAAAAGGAATAGTTGAAGAAATTCCAAACTGTACTGAGGGACATAGATATCCATGCCCAAGATACACAATGTACTCCCATCTGAACACATCTGAATAGTCCAACTCTGAGACACAAACTAATTAGAATATCAAATGGTAAAGACAGAGAATTCTGAGAGCAGCAAGAGAAAAGCAATGCATAACATATAAGGGATACACAATAAGATTAAGGGCTGATTTCTCAACTGAAACCATGGAGGAAAGAAGGCAGTGGTATGATGTATTTAAGATACTGCAAGAGAAAAACTGCAAGTCAAGAATTTTATATAAAGCAAAATTTTTTCAAAAATCAACACTGTATCTTTTAAGGAACTGGAAAAACTAACTACAAAATATATTGGGAAAGGTAAGAGGTCCTGAATTACCAAAGATATATTGAAAAAGAAAAATGAAGTTTTAGGTATCACACTACCTAACTTTAAAACATGCTACAAAGCTACAGTGGTCAAACTGCATGGTATTGGCACAGGATAGACATACTGACAAATGAAACTGAATTAAGAGTTCTGATATAGATCCTCACATATACAGTCATCTGATATTTGACAAGGCCCCCAAGTCTACTCAGTTGGGAGAGAATGGCCTCTTTAACAAGTGGTGCTGGGAGAACTGGATATCCATATCCAAAAGAATGAGAGAAGAATACCATCTCACACCTTATACAAAAATCAACTCAAGATCGATCAAAGATTTAAATATACGAGCCAAAACCATAAAGACCTTGGAAGTTGATGTAGGGGAGCATCTACAGGACCCTGTAATAGGAAATGGTTTCATGAACTTCGCAGCCAAAGCACGAGCAGCAAAAGAAAAAAGTAGATAAATGGTATCTCCTCAAAATTAAAATCTTCTGCACCTCAAAGGACATTATCAAGAAAATAAAAAGGCAGCCTACCAATGGGAGAAAATATTTGGCAACCATATATCTGATAGGAGCCTAAGATCCTGCATATATAAAGAAATCCTACACATCAAAAATAAAAAGACAAACAACCCATTTAAAAAATGGGCAAGCGTCCTGAAAAGACATTTCTCCAAGGAAGAAATACAAATGACTAAAAAGTACGTGAAAAAATGCTCAACATTTCTAGCTATTAGGGAAATACAAATCAAAACTACAATGAGATACCATCTTACACCCATTAGAATGGCGACTATTAAAAAAACAGCAGACTATAAGTGTTGGAGAGGATGTGGAGGAATGGGAACCCTCATCCACTGCTGGTAGGATTATGGAATGATCCAGCCACTGTGGAGGACAGTTTGGCAGTTCCTCAGAAAACTAACAATAGATCTTCGGTATGATCCAGAAATTCCACTGCTGGGTACATACCCAGAAGAATTAAAAGCAAAGAAATGAACAGATATGTGCACTTCAATGTTCATAGCAGCATTGTTCACAACTGCCAAAAGTTGAAATCAACCCTGGTGCCCATCAATTGTATAAACAAAATGTGGTACAAACATACAATGGAATATTACTCAGCTGTTAGAAGGATTAAAGTGCTAACACACGGAATAACATGGATGAGTCTTGAAGACCTTATGTTGAGTGAAGCAAGCCAGGCATTGAAGGATGAACAATACATGACCTCACTGATGTGAATTGAAGAAAGTGAGCAGTTGCCAAGAACCATTGTCTGAAAGATAGGTTAACAAGAGACAGAAAGAGAAGAGAAGGTTGTGAGCCATCACCCATATGGACATAACATAACCTATGCTAAAGTGATAGAGTATAGTTATGTACTGAATGATAGGACAGGTGGGCAGTGATATTACTGGGCTTGGTGGAGCAGGGTTGACAGGTAGGTAGATTAGGAAGGGCAGATTAGAACACCCAGGATATTGGTGGGAGAGGTGGGAGAGGGACCAGGTGAACACAGGGTTTGTGGGTATGAGGTTGAAAGTGCACCAGTGGGAATGCTCTTATGGCAATATGACAAGAGAGTGTCACTGATTTAGGGTGTTCGTTGGGGTGGCATTCAGGATGGGGCACATCTGGAGTAGGCTTCTGGGGAGTGTGTGAGTGTTCATCCTGTCATAATATATTGTATCGGTGGGTGGAGACTCATACGGTGAGTGAAAAGGAAATGGACCCCAATCTTTGGAAGGACTGATTCACCCAGAAACAGATAGGTGGGCGTCTCTTATGAGCAAGGGGGTGTCCTAATAGGGGAGGACAATCAGCATGTCAAGACCTCTTGCTGCATGTAACTATGAATCTTGTCATCCAATGAGTCAAGACAGAGGGGTGTCATGTGCCCCAGGGGGATGGGGAGAGAGGAACAGAATAGATCAAACAGGGGGTATTTAGTGGTCAGGGGAAATGTTTTACGTTACCTTACAGTGATGGACACCGGACATGATAAATATCATCAAAAACTATTAAATTGTACCGTCTAAAGTGTAACTATACAGTAAACCATTGACAATGTTTAGTAGCTATGTTTCACTATCTGTATAAAAGTTATAACAATGCTTCCGTCACATACAAAAAGGTTTTAATATGGGGTGAGGAACGGGGAGGAGGTTGGGTATATGAGAGCCTCTAGTATTCTGTTTGTGACTTTGCTGTGACCTAAAACTACTTTGAAAATTAAATGAAAATTTAGGAGACACTGGGGAGTGAGAGGGAGAAGGTGCCACAGTACAGAGTGGACACCCAATAATGCAGTGATAAAAGGAAAAAAAATTTTTTAATGTTTTTAAAATTTTTTTTTGTTTTTTTCCCATTTTTTGAATATCCCAATCCTTTAATTTTATTTTTTTAGTGTTTTTTTTTAAGTTTCCATGTATTTTATCTCTTATCATTATTATTTCATTTTCCTGTTGTATTTGGCTATGATATGGGCTTCATCTTTAAGGAAAACTTGGATCAAAGAAAGGTTACAACAGGGGCGGGAGAGGATCATTGGTGGAGGGTGTCAGGGATGGGGGTTTCATGGGAGGAAGTTCACCTGAATATACAGAAAAGATATATAAAATTCTTCCAGTGATCAAGGGGTGGGACATGGTCACAGTGGGTGGAGAATCACTCAATAAATGAGAGAATACTGAATTCCCAGCTTGGAGAATTCTGCCACATTCTCCAAGGGAGCATCAACAGTCCCCCAAGTGCAGGGGCAGTGTCTGGCTAAGGAGGATGGTCCACTGATGGGTTCATGCTATTGATGACTAGCCTTATGAATCTTTTCTCCTGTAATTGAAACTTAGCCTACCGTTATGGGGTGCCTATGGGTTACCTCCTGAGAGCCTCCTTGTTGCTCAAATGTGGCTTCTCTCTAAGAATATGAATGCATTACCTTCCCCCCAGCATGGACATGACTCCCAGGGATGAGCCTTCTTGGCAAAGAGGGATTACCACCAAGTGCCAACTGGCAATATGACTGGGAAAAGACCTTGAATAAAAGGGAGAAAAGGTAAAGACAAATGAGTTCAAATGGCTAAAAGACTTCAAAGAGATTAGGGAAGTCATCCCAGAGGTAACGCTTTTGCACACCTCAGTGGGATTTCATAGAACACCAAAGTGGATATTACCCCACACAGAGCAGCTCCTGAGGGCTCTGGAGACATCCAGGTCTTATGTAAGGGTAGATAGCTCCAGAGATTGATGCCTTATCAGTAGGCTATACTTTGGAATCTGTGATCCTGAGAGTGACAGAGTTGGACTGAAATAAGTCCTCCCTGCACATGGTTCATCAGTCCCTTTGATTCAAACTTATATGTGGTGCTGGAGTTTGTAGTTGTACTTCCAGAGACTGGAGCCTTTGGCCTGCCCATGTGCCAGCTGTGCCTGGAATCTTGGTGGAGCTGCAACTCCTACTCTACAGCTCAATGGATTCACACAAGACACCTGGCGAGGAGACGATGATGGACAACGGACATCCCAGGGAACGGAGAGAGTCTGTAGCTGCAGGCAGGATAATCTCATCCATCTTATCCATGACATATATGCTCCCTCTCACTTGGAGGTGGAGTGGACATCACCATGTCAGACTCCTCAGGATTGGGGTAGAGATATGGACTAGACTATACTTGCTGCTATTCTGTTGTAGACATATTGTAATTCAAGCAATGGAAGAAATTATAACATTGATGTGGAGCCAGTGGCCACTGGACACTTTTGGGGCAGGGAGAGGGAAAAGCAGTTGTAATGCAGGGGCTTTTTCAGGACTTGGGAATTATCCTGAATGACATTACAACAACAGATACAGGCCATTTTACATCAGCATATAACATGCAGAACTGTGTGGGATAGAGTGTGGCCTACAATGTGAACTATGGTCCATGCTTAGTGGTTAAACCCCAGGATGTGTATATCCATTGCAGGTGATGTGCCACACCAGTGAAAGATGTTTATGTGAGAGGTTGTGGGAGGTGTGGGAGGTGGGAAACATGGGAATCCCTGTAATTTTTGTGTAACATTTATGTAATATAAGCATCTTTTAAAATATTTTTAAAAAATGATGGTGAGTTTAGAATACTCACAGATAATCAGAAACTGTGAGAGTTTATAACAAAAAGACCAGCTTTGCAGGAAATACTAAAGGGAGTGTAACAGAATGAAAAGACAAAGAGAGAGACTTGGAAGAGGGTCTAGAAATGATGACTGTATCAGTAATAGTAATTAAATGTGCCAATAATAAAATGACACATAAAACACAGAGATCAAACTGCATGAAATAAGAAATGATTTACAGGAATAACATTGAATGTTAATGGATTAAACTCCCCAATCAAAAGACACAGAATGGCAGAATGGATAAGAAAATATAAGCCACATATATAATGTCTGCAAAAGACTCACCTTAGTCCCAAGGTTGCCAATAGATTGAAAGTGAAAGGTTGTAAAAAGATATTCCAGGCATGCAGTAACCAAAAAAAAAGTTGAGGTAGCTATACTTATATCAGATGATATAGTCTTTAAAAGAAAAACTGTTATTAGGGACAAGAAAGGACATTACATATTAATAAAGGAATGTTTCATCAGGAAGAAATAGCTATTACAAATGTATTTGAAGCTAACCAGGATGCCTCAAGATACATGAGGGAAACACTGGCAAGACTGAAGGGAAAAATAGTAATTTCTACAGTAATAGTTGGAGACTGCAATACACCACTCTCAGCATTGGATAGAACATCTGGACAGTGGATTAATAAACTGAGAGCTTGAATTATATAATGAATGGCCTAAATCTGATACATATGTACAGAACACTGCACCCCAAAACAACAAAATATACATTCCTTTCAAGTGCTCATGGATCTTTCTCCAGGATAGACTATATGTTGGGTCACAAAGCAGATCTCAATAAAATCAAAATTTTACAAAGAACATTCTCTGATCATAATGTAAAAACGTTGGAAATCAACAAGCAGCAGAAAATGAGAAAATTTACAAATATATGGAGATTAAACAAACACTCTTTAGTAATCAGTGGGTCAAATTAGAAATTTCAAGGGAAATCAATAAATATCTCGAGATGAATGACAATGAGAGTATAACATATCAGAACCTTTGGGATGCAGTGAAGCAGAGTTAAGAGGAAAATTTATAGCCTTCAATGATTACATTAAAAAAGAAGAAAGAGTTAAAATCAGTGACTTAACTACACAGCTGGAGGAACTAGAAATAGAACAGCAAACTAATCCCAAAGCAAGTATAAGGAATGAAATAACAAAGATCAGAGCAGAAATAAATGAAACTGAGAACAACAACAACAAAATAACAATAGGGAATTAACAAAACCAGAAGTCAGTTCTTTGAAAAGATTAACAAATTAGATAAACCCTTAGTTAGACTTAGAAAAAAGAGAGAAGATTCAAATAAATGAAATAAAAAATGAAAACAGAACATTAATTCTCACCCCACAGATTTAAGGGAGATCATAAGAGGATATTATGAACAACTTTATGACAAAAACAAGACAATGTAGATGGGATGGAAAAATTCCTAGGAAGGTACAAACAACCTACACGGACTCTACAAGAAATTGAAGACCTCAACAAACCAATTACAAGTAAAGAGATTGAAACTGTCATCAAGCAACTCCCCAAACTGAAAAGTCCAGCAACAGATGGTTTCACAGGTGAGTTCTAGCAAGCATTCAAAGAAGATTTAATACCAATCTTACTCAATATCTTCCAAAAAATTGAACAAGAAGGAATGCTACTAAACTTAATCTTTGAAGCTAATACCACCCTAATACCAAAGCCAGATAAAGGTATTACATAATAAGAAAATTACAAACCCATTTCTCTAATGAAAACAGATTCAAAAACTTCAATAAAATACTTCCTAATTAAAACCAACAACACAATAAAATAATTATTCATTATGATCAAGTGGGTTTTATACCAGGCATGCAAGGCTGGTTCAACACAAGAAAATCAATCAGCATAATACACCACATTAATAAATCAAAGAAGAAAAATCACATGATCTTATCAATTGACTCAGGAAAGACATTTGACAAAATACAGCATCCTTTCTTGATAAAAATACTTAAAAAATAGAAATTGAAGGAAACTTTTTCAATGTGATAAAGGCCATATATGAAAAATCCAAAGCTAACATTGTACTCAATGGTAAAAGACTGAAAGCTTTCCTACTGAGATCAGGGACAAGACAAGGATGCCAATTGCTACCACTGTTGTTCAGTATAGCGCTAGATATTCTAACTAGAACAATCAGGCAAAAAAAAAAAAAATAAAAGGCACCCATATTGGAAAGGGAGAATTAAAACTTTCACTATTCACAGATGATATGATTGTATATCTAGAAAGTCCTGAAAAATCTACAACAAAGATGCAAGAGCTAATAAGTGATATTAATAGAGTGTCAGGAAACAAGATCAATAAGCAAAAATCAGTGGTTTTTCTATACATTAGTAATGCACAATCTGAGGAGGAAGTCAGGAAAAATTTCCATTTACAATAGAAACAAAAATAATCAAATATCTAGTAATAAACTTAGCCAAGCACGTAAAACACTTGTATTCAGAAAACTATAATGCATTGCTAAGAGAAATTTTTAAAAATACCTAAATAATTGGAAGAACATTCCATGCTCATGGATTGGAAGACTAAATATCACAAAGGTGGTAATTGTACCAAAATTGATATACAGATTCAATGTATATTACCAGCATTTTTGAAACAAACAGAAAATACCATTATCAAATTTATCTGGAAGGAAAGAGGCCCCAAATAGCAAGAAACATATTAAAAAGGTAAAATGATATTGGAGGGCTCTCACTTCCAGACTTTAAATCATATTACCTAGCTACAGTGGTAAAAACAGCATGGTACTCACATAAAGATAGACACATAGACCAATGGAACCGAATATTGGCCCAGAAACAGACCCTCGCATCTATGGCCAAGTGATTATTGACAAAGCCTGTTAAACCCACCCATCTAAGAAAGAACAGTTTATTCCAACATATGATGCTGGGAGAAGTGTATATTCATAGCCAAAAGAAAGCAAGAAGACTTCTATATCATGCCTGATACAGAAATTAACTTAAAATGGATCAAAGACCTAAAAACAAAAGCAAGTACAATAAAGCTCCTAGAATAAAATGTAGGGAAACATCTTCAAGACCTGATGGTAGATGGTGGATTCTTAAACCTTACACCAAAAGCACAAACAATAAAAGAAAATCTTGATAAATGGGACCTCCTCAAACTTCAACACTTCTGTGATTCAAAGGACTTCATCAAGGTAAAAAACAACCCACTCAATAGGAGAAAATATTTGGAAACCACATATCCAGTAAGGGTTTGATTTCCATTCTGTGTAAAGAGATCATACAACTCAACAATAAAAGAACAAACAATCCAATTTAAAAATGGGCAATAGTCTTAAATAGACATTTCTCCAAAGAGGAAATACAAATGGCCAAAAAGCACATGAAAAAAATGTTCCATACCACTATCTATTAAGGAAATGCAAATTAAAACAACAATGAGATATCATCTAACACTGCATAGAATGACCTTTAAAAAAACAGATAATAAGTACTAGAGAGGATGTGGAGAAATAGAAACACTCCTTCACTCTTTTTTGGGAGTGTAAAATTATACAGCCTCTGTGGAAGACAGTTTGGCAGTTCCTCAGGATGCTAAATATAGAATGGACATATGATCCAGCAATTCTTCTACTAGGAATATATATCCATAAGAACTAAAAACTATGACATGAACAGACATCTGCACATCAATGTTCATAGCGGTGTTATTCACAATTCCCCCAAAATGGAAACAACCCAAGTGTCCATCAACAAATAAATGGATAAATAAAATATGGTATTTACATATGTGGAATACTATGCTGCAGTAAGAAGTTAAATTGGGACACATATGATAATATGGATGAATCTTGAAAACATTATACTAAGTGAAATAAGCCAAACACAGAAGGACAAATACTGCATGGTCTCATTAATATGAAATAAATGTGAAGAATAAACACATGGACTTAAAACTTAGAGTGTAGGTTATTAGGAGATAAGAGAAGAGTTGAGAAGAACTACTGATGCTTAATGTATGTAGAAGCTTTAATTAACGTGACTGTAAAAGTGTGGAAATGGATAGAGTTGATGATAACACATTATAATGAGTAGCAAAATGGTTTATAAATGGGACTGTGGCTGAAAAGGGTAGTCTGAGGAAATAAATGTCAATAAAAAGAAACCTAAAGAAGAATCTAGGGACTGAATAACACTGTATACCCAGAGATGGATGAGAACTGTGGTTGAGGGTACAAGTGCAAGTGTCCTTCTGTGAGCTAGAGTAGATGTATATCACTATTGCAGGGAGTTGGGAATGTGGAGAAGCATGAGAAACTACAATTGGTATGAACTATAGACTGTGGTTAACAGCAATTCTATAATATTCTTTCATCAATGCCAAAGATGTACTCTGTTGATAATGGATGTGCATGGAAAAAGTGTGCCAAATGTACACTATGGACCATTGTTGGTAGTAATAGTCTAATGATATTATCTCATAATCTGTAACAAATACCCCAGCATGGTGTGGTGTGTTGGTGAAGGGGTGTTGTATGGGTATACTCCACATGTGTATGATTGTTTTTCAAGTTCACAACCTCTGTAATAAAATTTATTTTTTAAAAAATAGCGTGGGTTGGGGAAAAATACACCAAATGTAAGACAGGGAGTATAATAAGTAGTAATATTTCGATGATGCTCTTGCATAGTTTGTAAAAAATTTTTCACAACAATGCAAAGTGTTGGTGGAAGGGTGATAGATGATACCCCTGTATGATGTTATGTATACTTATTTTGTAAGTTCACAATCTTTATTATATACTTATTGTTTTTGCATGTTCATGTATGAATGATATACTTCAATAAAAAATATATTAAAAGTGTATTAGAATTTGGAAGATACATACTCCCACTTAAATGATAAAGATGGTGGTGAGCAGGCCCAAAAATGGGACCAGCTATGACATACTGGACCACAAGAATGAGAAAGACCAGGTGCCTTCAGAGGTTGCATTCTCCCAAAATTGATGGGAAACAGGATTCTTGCTTGAGTTATTTTATGCTGTTGGTTAATTCTAGGGAAGGATTGTGGTAGACCTGCTGGGTTTGGGTATAAACTGCCAACCCTAGCTCTCACAGCAGTGGTTATGCTTAGGACCACTAGGAGAGGTATGCAGAGATGCACTGCTATAGATTTAAACTCACAAAGACAGTATAAGCAGTGACAATACAGGCATATGGTAAGCAAAATAAAGACAATTCTTAAGAGAGCTTTTCCTTTATCTTATAGGCCATTCATTAACTATTTAGAAAATGAATTAAGTTTACCAGGACTTTTAACATATTCAATATCACTCTGAATATGACCTAGAATAGAAAAGATATCACAATAATCATCAGGCATATATATAGAATAAGAAAGATAAAAATACACTATTTAATACTAATTAATGTACTAATCAATGTATAAGTTTCACTTTGAGCTGCAATTTAATAGATCTAAGCTCCAGATTTGCAATACCATACATGTTAACTTTCCATGGGAGCAGGCCACAATGCCAAATGTATTTAAGTTCTAGTTAAATCACTAGGCATTCATTGCTCCAGTTGTTACACACTTCACACAGCCAGCATGCTGCTGTACTGTTGACCCTAGAGAGAAGCAAGGAACGTAGGTGTATTACTCAGCCAAAGTGGTGCTAATGCAAAATACCAGAAATCTTTTGTTTTTTATAAAGTGTATTTATTTGGGGGTAAAAGCTTACAGTCATAAGGCCTTAAACAGTCCAACTCAAGGTACCATAAGTGGTACTTCCTCACTCAGTCTGCTGCCACGACTTGATGCAAGATAGCAGGTGATATCTGTGAGGATTCAGTCTTCCTCCTTGTCCCAAGGCTCTGTGGTCCCAGCTTCTTACATTCTCAGCTGTAGGTTGGGATAAGTCTCATCCCACTCCAAGTGATCATTCCTCTTCAGGTTCTGCTGCTTTTTTCTCTCCACAAGATCAGCTGTAGACTATGAGGCTCTTGCTTCCTGGGACCTCTGCCATGTTTATGGAGCCAACACTATTCCTCTGTGTTCTTCTCCGGTGTATTTACTTCCCGTATGTCTCCTCTACATTTCAGTAAACCTGCAGGACATACTTCATAAGATGTCAATGTATGAAAGTCCATTTTAAGATGATGGTTTCTTCTCCCTGGGGGCAGATGAGCACTCACTCTTTCCACAGGATTTCCCAATGGCCATATTTTTGGTTCCACCCTCATCAAGCATCTGGGTGGTGACCACCCTCCAGACCTCAAGCTCCAAGATCATTGAAGAGGTGGCCACAATTTACCCAATCTTTGGGTTAGAGTCATAACCCCCCTAGTACAGTGAAGGGAAGACAACATCTTCCCTGATTTTTGGCATACTGGCCCAACCCTCTCAGAGCAAATAGTTGGTGACCTGGCCTTCTCTAACCCATGGGGGACAGGGCTGCCCTTCTCAGACCTATGGGGCATTGACACCAACCTCCCTAAACCATGCAGAATGTGCTACAACCTCTTTCTACCCTGGGGTGGCAAAACTTTCCCCGAATAATGTGTGGAAAATACACCCTCTTCAACTGCCAGGACACACTCAACCACATATGGGTGTGTTTCTTTCCTTGGCCTTAGGAGACATCTTAATTCCAAATCTCAGCTTCCATGGTTTCCTCTTGAAATAATTTTCCCTTAAATTTTGCCCTTTCATGTCCCTTTTAGTCCAAGGTTTTGTTCATATAGTTCTCTCAAAAATCTTGTTGGTTTAGCATTCAAAAAACCAGTGTCCAAGCCATCAGATGTATGATTTCCACAAGTCTTTCATAGATAACTGCATTTTCAATCCTGATTTACACATTCCAAGTTTAGTTAAGTCCTCAAATAGGGCACTGTCATCTGGGAGCTTGATTTCCAGAGACTTTGAATTTCCAGAATCAGTTTCTTGTTTCCTTTTTGCCCAACAATTCAGTCCTCAGCTTTTCTCACTCATCTCACATTTTTCTATAACCTGCAAGGATAAGCCAAGCCACATTCTGTGAGTTTACTTTGAAACTTCTTCACCTAAGTGCTCAGGCTCACCATTTTCAAATTCTGCCTTCAATAAGACATCAGGAGTTAATCTTGCTAAATTCTCTGCAACTTTGAAACATGGATCACCTTTCTTCCACTTTCCAATAATAGTTTCCTCATTTACTTCTAAGGCACCATAAAAAGTCTCTTCAAAGCCCTCTAGGCCTTTTATATCAAACATTTCAAAATTTTCCAAAAAAAATGCCCCTTATCTATCTATAAAACTGTTTCAGAATTTTGGTAATTGTGAAAGTTTGATCTCACAATCTGATACCAAATTTTGTATTAGTCAGCCAAAGTGGTGCTCATGCAAAATACCAGAAATCTGTTGGTTTTTATAAAGGGTATTTATTTGGGGTAAAGCTTACAGTCACAAGGCCCTAAAGAATCCATAAGAGGTACTTTCTCACCCAGAGAGTGTTGCCACTTGTTGACACAAGATGGCAGATGATATCTGTGAAGGGTCAGTCTTCCTCCTCTTCCCAAGGCTCTGTGATCCCAGCTTCTTCCATTCTCAGCTGTAGGCTTGGATAAGTCTCATCTCTCTCATAGGGATCATTTCTTCAGGGCTCAGCTGCTCTGTTCTCTCCACTAGTTCATCTGTAGTCTATCAGGCTCTCCTGCTTCCTGGGACCTCTTCTGTGTCTTTGGAGCCAACTCTATTCCTCTGTGTACTTCTCCTGCATGTTTAGTTCCCAGGGCTCCAGCTCAAAGCCCCAGCATCAAAACTCCAACCTCCCTTCTCTGTAGTGTGGTTTTTCTGTGAGTCCCCACCCACCAAGTGGGTGAGGACTCAATGTCCACTGATGTGGCCCATCAAAGCCCTAATCATAATTTAATCATGTCCAGAGAAACAGACCAGTTTTATGAACATAATCCAATATCTATTTTTGGAATTCATAAACAATGCCAAACTGCTACAGTAGGCCTCAGTATTTTACCATCATGGTGCACAGTACAATTCAGCACTATGAAACAGAGCCAATCTGGAAATAATGTACGTTGTACATTTGGCCATATCCAGACATTGCTGGCTGCTGCAGGAATCCAGAACTGCATAGTACTCTCCATCCACTTCAGAAGGATGTTCAGAGATGTAGTAGATACTTTTATTGTTTTAAGGCTTATTGACCAACCTAGCTAAAAATTCAAATGGAGAAACAACATGCAATCAACTTGGGCCTAGTTTGAATGCACAAGCAAGATTGACAATACTGAAGTCTACCTCCTTTAATCTTTATACATTTTCTAAACACTTCCAATGGATTCTTATTATATCAGATGAATTTATCTTTTAAGTGATTTGTTTTGTACCTCTACAACTTTACCACGATGGTATTAATTAATAGGTACTTTACTTTAGCAGTAAAGGAAAAACTACTTTCTCAATTATTTTATGAGAACTGAAGATTCCCAATGGAATGAAGATTATCTTTCCTTACCACCACTTTAATATGCAGATTGTGGTAGACTAAGACAGATTTCCCTGTTATGCAGTTACTTTTTGCTATTAATATCAATTTAGATTTCTAGTTAATAATGGCTATCTCGATTAAGCATTAAAGAGTTTCAGTATAGAAGATGCTTTTACAAACTCCTTATAATTAAGTGTAATTACCTAGACTCATTACTTTACCTTAAAATAAGCTTATTAAATTACAATTAGCAATCAATGAAGTTTACTTCATCCGTTTAAGAGAGAGCAGAGCTACGTGTTCTTCTTTAACTTAATTTCATTAAATATGAACTTAAAACTTCATCATTTTAAAGATTTAATACACATAATGTTATCTTTTTATTGGGACCATGTATCTTCAAGGTTCTAATTAAATTTATTTCTTACAGATTCAATGCCCATTTGTCATGTAGGGATTTCATCTAGTTCCAACCAGTATGCCAGACCCATCTTCAATAGAACAGCTTGAGAACTTTATGCCCTATCAGGCAGGGACTACCACCCTAACCAGCAGGAAATAACTACTGAATAATGACCATTGTCCTTCAGCATCCCCTTAAGAATAAATGTGTGAACTGTCTGAGGGGGTGTTGAGGAAGGTTAGTACTGGGGAAGATGAGCCACAACATTGCCAACAAGCAACATGATTAACAGACAACATGGCTGCAAGACCCTGCTGAGACCTTGATGTTTACCTTAATGTCCTTTCTGGGGTTGAGGGGAGGCCCTGGATATTCTGAAATGGCCTCACCTGTGGTCCCCACCATTGATGGAATAACTAATAACAGCTGGGGTCCCTCCTATTAGCATTAATATGAAGAGGAATAATTAATACTTTATAAGCTGACTTCACAAGCCAAAGCCTGCTTTCTCTGACTAGAGGAGCCCACACCTAATCTCAGAAAGAATTCTGAAAGCAAGAGAAAAACAAGTCATAGTATTCAGGGGACACTCAGTAAGACTAAGTGTTGATTTCTCACTGGAAACCATGAAGCCAGGAAGAAAATTTTATGAAATATTTAGATATTTCATGAAAAAAACTGCCAGACAAGAGTTATTTATCTGGAAAAGCTGTCCTTCAAACATGAGGGTGAGTTTAATGTCCTCATAGATAAACAGAGACTGAGCCATCCATACGCTTTCTACAAAATAATCACAATAGACACAAGGACATAAATAGTCTGAAAGTGAAAGTTGGAAAAACATAATCCATGCAAATTTTAAACAAAGAGGAGCTGGAGTAACTAAACTAATATCAAACAAAATAGAATTTAAAAGCAACACTACTATAAGGGACAACAAAGTTCATTATATCATTAAAAAGTGCAATTAAACAAGAAAGAATAACAATAAATATTTATGCACCCAACTTGAGTACCCCAAAGTAAATGAGGCAAACACTGGCTAAACTGAAAGGAGGAATATTTCACACCTTTCAATAATAGTTGGAGAATTCAGTACAGCATTCTCATCATGGGGTAGAATTTCTGGACAGAGGAAAAATTAGGAAACAGAGATTGCATTATGTAATAAATGGACTAGACTTAAAAGACATATATAGAGTATTGCACCACAAATCAACAAGATATACATTCTTCTCAAATGCTCATGGATCCTTCTCCAGGATAGACCATATGTTGGGTCACAAGACAGATTTTAGTAAATTTTAAATGAATGTAATTATACAAAGTACCTTCTCTGTTCATGATGGAATGAATCTGGAAATGAATAATAGATAGAGATAATTACACATATAAACAATAATAAATATATTATAAAACTTAAAAATATGAATCAGGTGGTATTGCTGTTCAGCTTTTTTATAACTATGTGTGTGTGTTTTGTTGCTTCTCTGAGCCAGTTTTATTTGACTATTTAATCTTTTGAGAATTAGAGACAATTTATTGGTTACAAAATATATGTTAAAAACTAAGTAGAATGATGATTTGACATACAATTACATTGTGTAGAGCTGCCTGAAAGTGGCATTTAAGTTTAATTTAAAATGAAATGCCAACCACTATAAAGAAAAAAATAGAATTATTAAACTAATAATGTGGAGTGATGAGACATACCAAAATTGAAAAATGAAATTTACAAAAATTCACTTATATAAAGAAGATATCATTAAACTATTGGAAACAAAATGAATTGTTGATTTTGTCATTAATAATAATTGAATATAAATCAGTCAAATATATTTGAAAATAAGAAAATCAGAATTAACATATGGATAAAAGTCATTTTAAAAAGAGCCCCAAAGAAGAGTTTTTTAAGGCACACACCCAATGTCAGTGTTACCTAACTAAATAATAAATATTTATTACAAATATAGTGAGCTCCCTTTTACACTTACAAAATAATTTTTTAATTTTTAATATAAAACAGTGTATCTGAAGTTTGGTTTTGAACTGAATTGCACCCAAATATACTTACATAAATATACCTAATATATGCATAAATCTATTTTGTTGTCTTACATCTAAAAAAAACTCATAAAATTTATTTACAAAATATATATTAAGAAAAATTACTATAGTTGGACACTTTTTTTTTCAATTTTGAATATTTATGAAGAAAAAAATTTCACAGGAATTGGGAGTGCTATTCATATATACATATATATGTGCTTGTATACATATACATTTGTATGTATCTACATATGTTTGATATAGATGATCTTTTAGTTTCCTAGGATGTTCAAGCAAATACAATGAAATCATTCAGTTAAACAATGGGAATGTATTTGCTCAAGGTACTGAGGCCTGGATTATGCCCAAATTAAGGATTCATCAAGGTCATACATTCTCCATGAAGACCATGGTGTTCTGGGCCTGGCTGCCTGCAAGCCTTGTCCTTAGCATGTCCTCCACATGTGTATCTTCAAGCATGTGTTCTCAAGCATGTGTGTCTATGCTTGATGAGATGTCTTTTGGATTGTTGGATCCTGTTTTGTGTATGAATAATTGGTGGATTACCACAAAGGCTGTTATGATGGAGGATAAAGTGGAAGGCAAAAAATCATGTTAAGGTAGCTTTGTTGACTGAAAATCTTCCTCAGATTCATTTGACAATGTCGATTCTGATGTAAAGGATAGCTGATAAAAAGTTGGTGATTACGGTGGCTCCACAAAAGGCTATCTGTCTTCATGGGAGGACATAGCCTATGAATGCTGTGGCTATAATTGTAAGTAGTAAAATGATTCCAATATTTCAGGTTTCTATAAATGCACAAGATCTGTAGCATAGTCCTCGACCTACATGGATATATAGGCATATGAAGAATAGGGATGTTCCATTAGCCTGTAGGTAGTGGATAATTCAACCGTAGTTTACTTCTCAGCAAATGTGGGTGACAGATGAGAAGGCAGTTAGTGTGTATTATGTGTAGTGTATAGCTAGGAATAGGCCTGTAAGAATTTGAATGGTGAGGCAAATACCTAGTAATGAGCCAAAATTTTATCATGCTGAAATATTTGTTGGTGTGGGGAGGTCCATAAGTGATTGGTTGATAATTTTAAGAGTGGGTGGGTTTTGTGAATGTTGGTCATTAGTTCTTATAGATGAATTTACAGCGGTGGTTTTTCAGATGAATAGTGGGGTTTGATATTGGGTTATGGCAGGGGGTTTTATGTTAATAATAGCGGTAATGAAGTTAATGGCCTCTAGAATGGATGACATTCCTGCTAAGTGCAGGGATAAAATACTGAGGTCTACAGGTGCTCCTCCATGAGCTAGGTTGCCTGCTAGTGGTGGGTAGACTGTTCAGCCTGTTCTTGCTCCAGCTTCAACTATTGATGAGGCAAGTAATAGAAGGAATGAGGGAGGGAGTAGTCAGAAGCTTATTTTGTTTATTCATGGAAATGCCATGTATGGGGCACCAATCATTAGTGGTACTAATCAGTTGCCAAAGCCTCCAATTATGATTGGTATAAATATGAAAAAGATTATAAAAAATGGCATGGGCAGTTATGATTACATTATAGATCTGATCATCCCCTAGTAATGTTTCTGGTTGTCCTAATTCAGCTCAGATTAGAAGACACAGGGCAGTGCCTACCATTCCAGCTCAGGCACTGAATAGTAAATATAGGGTTCCAATATATTTGTGATTTGTTGAAAAGAATCAGCAGGTGATGAACATAGGTAAAATGGCTGAGTAGGCATTAGACTGTAAATTTTAAGACAAAGCTAAAGTCCTGTTTTTGCCAAGGCCCAGACTGTGCTATTTGAATTGCAAATTTAAAGAAGCAGCTTCAAACACTACCAGGGCTTCTCCCACCTTTTTTCCCTGCAGTGGGAGAAATAGACTGAAGCCAGATGTTTAGGGTGTTTAGCTGTTAACTAAAGTTTTTTGGGGTCAGAGTCCATCAATCTGGAGAGGATTTAGCTTAATTAAAGTATCTGGTTGGTGTTCAGAAGATGTAGGATACAGTCTTGCAGTCCTTGGGTCAGGGATTAAGTAGTTTGTACTTGCTTAGGGCTTTGAAGGCCTTTGGTCTTGTTTAACCTAAATCCTTGGTTTAGGATTAGTATCATCTGTGATAGTGGGATTATTATGGTGGATATGATGATTAGGGTTGAGGTGAAGGGTGGGAATTTTGTTGACTTAATTTTTCATTTTATTTTTATGTTGTTGGTTGAAGGGAATAGAGTAAGTGATGTGGAGTAGATTCATTGTATACAGAAGTAGAGATTTAGGAGTACTAGTATAGCTATGATGGTTGGAAGTATAATTATGTTGTTTTTTGTTAGTTCTTGGATGGTTATTCATTTAGGAAGGAATCCTGATAGTGGGGATAGGCCTCCTAGTGATAGTAATGTTATTAGGGTTATGGTGGTTAGAACTGGGGTTTTGTTTAACATAAGTGATATTGGTATGGTGGTAGTGGATGAGTTGTTAATGAATAGAATGAATATGGTGATTGTTATTATTAGGTAGATTATTGGTTTAAAATTATGAGTGAAGGGTTAAATGCAATGATGGCTGTTATTCATCCCATGTGTACAATGGATGAGTAGGCTATGATTTTTCGTAGTTGTGTCTGGTTTAGCCCTCCTCAACCTCTGATTATGATGAATAGAATTGCTATAGTTAGTATAAGGTTGAGATTGATGGTAGGATAAATCTGACATAGAATTGTTATTGGGGCTATTTTTCTTTTTTCATTTGAGGAGAATTAGTCCTGGTAATAGAAGGGTTCCTTGGGTAAACTCTGGGACTCAGAAGTGGAATGGAGATAGTCCTAGTTTTATGGCTAGTGTTAGGGTTTTTGCATAGGATGTTATGGGGTTGAATATTTTTATGATTGTTCACTGGCCTGAGTAGGTTAAGTTAATTATTATGGCTAGCATTAAGACAATGGAATATTACTCAGCTGTAAGAAGGAACAAAGTGCTAACACATGGAATAACGTGGATGAATCTTGAAGACCTTATGTTGAGTGAAGCAAGCCAGGCACTGAAGGATGAACAGTATATGAACTCACTGATCTGAACTGAGGAAAGTGAGCAGTCTCTGAGAACCATTGTCTGAAAGATAGGTTAACAAAGGAGAGTAAGAGAAGAGCAGGCTTTGAGCCATCACCCATATGGACATAATCTATGGTAAAGGGATAGAGTGTGGTTGCATGTTGGGGGATGGGGCAGATGAGTGGTGGTGTTCCTGGGTTTGGTGGTGCAGCACTGGGGGGTGGGTGGATTAGGAAGGGCTGGTTCAAATCCCCAGGGCATGTAACTGTGAATCTTGACATTCCATGGGTTGGGAGAAGGGGGTATCATAGGCCCTGGGGGACTGGGGAGAAGGGAACAGTCAAGATCTAATGGGTTGTTTGGTGGTCATGGGGAAAGTTTTTCATTACCTTACAGTAATGGACACAGGACATGGTAAATATCATCAAAATTATTAAACTGTATCATCTAAATTGCAAACTATACTGTAAATCACTGACAATGTTTAGTTGCTATATTTTGCTATCTGCATAACAGTTATAACAATGCTAACAACCAAAAAAAAAGGGGGGGCAGAGTTAATATGGGGTGGGGAAGGGGGGGTGGTTTGGTATCTGGGAGTCTCTGGCACTCCGTGTGTGACTTTGATGTGACCTAAACTTCTTTGAAAATTAAATGAAAAATTGGGAGAGAATGGGGATTGAGAGGAGGAAGGTGTCATGGCACACCAGACATCCGATAACACAGTGATAAAGGGAAGGAAAAAAGGGAAAAAAGAAAAGAGAAAGGAAAAAAAAATAAATATATATATATATATATATATATATTTTAAAGGCATTTCCTTTGCTTTTTTGCCCATTTTTTGAATGTCCCAATCCACTAATTATATTTTATTTTGTTTTGTTCTTTGTTTGATTATTTGTTTTTTTTTTCATTCTCTCTCTCTTTTTTTTTTTTTTTCCCCCTGAGTTTCCTTATGTTTGTCTCTTGCATGTAAGCTTATCACACTTGTTTCTTTTTCCTAGTAAGTGTATTTGATTATTTTATGGACTAAATGTTCATGGAGGATTTGGATCACAGAAGGGTTACAATGGGTACTGCGGGGGATTAGTGGGGGGGGGGGTTGTGGGGATTGGTTCATCCGAATATACACGAAAGATATACAAAATCATTCAAAGGATCGGGGGATGGGGCATGGTCACGATGGGTGGATAATCACACAATAAATGAGGGAATCTGAATTCCTAGCCTGGAGAGCTCTGTCACAGTCTCCAAGGGAGCAACAATAGTCCTCTGAGTGTAGGGAGAGTGCCTGTCAAAATTGGATGACCCACTGATTTTTTTTTTTTTTAATTGATGACTACCCTTGTGAGTCTTTGCTCTTGTAAATGAGACTTAGCCTGCAGTTGTGGGGTGCCTAAGGGTTGCCACCTGAGAGCCTCCTTGTTGCTCAAATGTGGCCTCTCTCTAAGCCAAACTCAGCAAATGATTGCATTACCTGCCCCCCAACGTGGGACATGACTCCCGGGGATGAGCCTCCCTGGCAACGAGGGATTAATACCAAGTGCCAACTGGCAGCTTTGCACAGTGGCAGTATCGTAGCCAATGAGGTTTATCCGAGGCACAATTATTGCTAATTGAAAACTTTTCCCAAGTGCCAACTGGCAACACAACTGGAAAAAGACCTTGAATAAAAGGGGGAGATGGTAAAGACAAATGAGTTCAAGTGGCTAAGAGACTTCAAAGAGAGTCAGGAGGCCATCCCAGAGGTAACTCTTACGCACACCTCAGTAAGAGCTCATAGAACATCTAAGTGACTATCACCCCACTCAGTGGGGTTCCTGAGAGCTCCGGAGACACCTTGGTCCTATATAAGGGGGGATAGCCCCAGAGACTGATGCCTTATCAGTGGGTTCTATTTTGGAATCTGTGCTCCTGAGAGTGACAGAATTAGACTCAAATAAGTCCTCCCTGCACATGGTTCACCAGTCCCTTCTATTCAAACCTATATGCGATGCTGGAGTTTTTAGGTATACTTCCAGAGACTGGAGCCTCCCGCCTACCTATGTGCCAGGTGTGCATGAAATCTAGGTGGAGCTGCAACTCCTACCCTACAGCTCAATGGACTCATCCAAGTCACCTGGTGAGGAGACAACGATGGGAAATGGCCATCCCAGGGAATGGAGAGGGCCTGCATCTGCAGGCAGGATCATCCGACCCACCATATCCATGGGATATAAGCCCTCTCTCACTTGGAGTTGGAGTGGACATCACCATCCCAGTCCCCTCAGGATTGGGGGAAGAACTATGGACTAGAGTGGACTTGATGGTATTCTCTTGTTCACATATGGTGATTCTAGCAATGCAAGAAATTATAACAATGCGGTGGAGCCAGTGGCCACTTGACACTTTTGGGGTAGGGAGGGGACGAGCAGTTGAAATACAGTGGCTTCTTTGGGAGTTGGAGGTTGTCCTGAGTACTGTTGTGGCAATGGATGTAGGCCATTTTAAATCAGCACACACCACTCAGAACTGAGTGGGAGAGAGTGTGGTCTACAGTGTGAACTGTGGTCTATGGTTGGTGGCAAGGCTCCAGGATGTGTAAGTTCATTGAGGGTGGTGGGCCACACTGTGGGAGATGTTTGTGTGGGATGTGATGGGAGGTGTGGGAGGTGGGCAACATGGGAATCCCAGTGGGTTCCGTGTAATATTTTGGGTAATTTAAGCACCTCTTAAAATATATATAAACAACATTTTTGTAAGCAAATACACCTATATTCATATATATTTATATATCATTTTGCAAATGTTTGTATGTATTGTGAGATTTTTGATTTTTACCCATAATAAAAAAAAAATTACATACACAGGAATATGATAATATAAAGACCGGTGTGTATAAACATATACATAAGTGATATTAAAATGTAGAAATCAAGGCAAATGTACCAAATGTTTGATTTGTAAAATTTTAATTGTTTTAAAAATCATTGCCTAAAGCCAAACTAGGTTGATGAACTGCTGGGTTTAAACCATATATAAAAGTAAAATTTATGAAAAATAAAAAAATAATAAAAAAATAAAAATATAAAAAAAAGAATATGAATGGCATTGCTTGGGTTAGGAAGTACTTGGTGTCTGCTTCTGTGGATCAGGGGTTTGGTTTAATTATTAGAATAGGGATTATAGAGAATGTATTTGTTTCTAATCTATTCACATTAGTAGTCAGTGGGAGCTGATTATTGTAATTATTGTTCCTAAGAATAGGTTGAGTAGAATAATAGTAAAGATAATAGGTTTTATTAGTACAGGAAGGTTGTGAACCTACATTTTTGGGGTATGTGCCCAATAGCTTAGTTAGCTGACCTTACTTAGAGTGTGGTGTAATATGGGAGCATGGAGATTTTTGAGTTTTCAGGTGAAGGTTCAAATCTTATGACTCTAGGAATAAGAGGGCTATAACCTCTATATTTTACTCTATCAAAGTAATTCTTTTGTTAGACATATTCCTATATAGTGCAGTGGGATTCCTGCAAATATTGTGGGAGCAGAGACATGAAGCATACATAATGCTAAGGTTACTGGCAGGAAACTTTTTCATAGTAGGTGTATTAGTTGGTCGTAAAGGAATCGTGGGTAAGATGCTTGTACTCATAGGAATGTAGTGGTAAGGATGAGGGTTTTTATGATGAAATTCATTGTAAATAGTTCTGGGAATAGTGGGCTGTGTAAGGCTTCTAGGAATACAGTGGCTGTTAATGCATTTATATAATGATATTGGCATATTCAGCTATGAAGAATAGGGCAAATTGTCCAGCTGCATATTCGATGTTGAATCCAGAGGCTAGTTCAGATTCACCTTTGATGAGGTAAAAAGGGGCCCGTTTCATTTCTGCTAGTGTTGCGATAAATCATATTATTGCTCAAGGTCTTAATGGGAAGATTAGTCATAGATTAGTCATAGATGTTCTTGGGTTGTGGTTAAGGTGGATAATGTAAATGAGCCATTTATTATCATGATGGATAGTAGGATGATGGCTAGGGTTACTTCGTAGGAGATTATTGGTGCTACTGCTTGGAGGGCTCTGATAAGGGCATATTTTGAGTTGGAAATCAGCCTGATCATAGGATGGAGTATACTGTTAAGCTAGAGAGGGCTAGGGTGAATAATATGCCTAGGTTTAGGTTAATAAGTGGGTAGGGTATGGTTATTGGACTCAGAGGTATAGGGCTAGGGTGAAAGCTAGTGTGGGGGCTAAGATAAATATAAGTTTTGAGGATGTGAGCAGTTGAAGTGGCTCTTTAATGAATAGTTTGATCGTGTCGGCAATTGGTTGGAGTAGATCATACAGTCCTATGATGTTTGGACCTTTATGTAGCTGTATGTAGCCCAGAACTTTTCATTCAACTAGTGTTAGGAAAGCTTCTGCCAGGAGGATTGGGGTAATTAAACATAGCATGTTTATTAAGAACATAATATTAAGAAGAGGGGTTGAACCTCTGGTTATAAAGGCTTAAGTCTTACACAATTACCTGTCTCTGCCATCTTAACAAAGCTCTGGTTTAGAGCATAGTTGTTGTAGTAGTTTAGATTTAGATTAACTTCATCTATTAGGATTAAGGCGCATGTATAAAGTTGGCCTTATTTCTCTGTTCCTTTCATACTGGGAGATATTAGGTACGGATAGAAACTGACCTGGATTGCTCCGATCTGATCTCAGATCACATAGGACTTAAATCGTTGAACAAATGAACCTTTAATAGCAGCTACACCATTTGGATGTCCTGATCCAACATCAAGGTCATAAACCCTATTTTTGATATGGGCTCTAGAATAGGATTGTGCTGTTATCCCTGTGGTAACTGGTTCCACTGATCAATATTTTGGGTCAAAAAATGATATAGTGGACTTTGACTTGGTGCTTATCATTCAGAGGGTTTGTTTTGCTCTGAGGTCACCCCAACCAAAATTGGTAGCTCATGTCATGTGTGGTTTGTTCCTGTTGGTGGTGAATGCCTATTGTTGACCTGATTAATTTAAGCTCCACAGTGTCTTCTCATCTTATATGTTTATTCCCACCTCTTCACGGGAAGGTCAATTTTACTGATTAGAAATAGGAGACCATAGAATACTCGTTTGGCCATTTATACAGTTCCTTAGTTAGAGAACAAATGATTATGCTCCTTTGCATGGTCAGGGTACTGTGGCCATTAAACATATGTTAATAAAGGCAGTGCCTTTATTAATTGTAATGCTAGAGGTGATGTTTTTGGTAAACGGACGGGATTCGTGTTTGCCAAGTTCCTTCTATTTCTTTAGATCTTTCCGGTGTGCATGTCTGTGTTAGGTTAAAAATGAATGTGGAAAGTTATTATTTGGTGGGTTGTAATTGCCTTTTTGTTAATTATCAGTGGGATATCCATTCTCATGTAAGCTTATGTGCAGAGAAAGTATTCTTGTTAGTAATGTTAACATTATCCTTTCTATTTAGTAATAGATTGGTCTAGTGTTAAGAATTGGGAGATGGTTTAGTGGTTTGTGTTATTTAGGGTGGTGTTACTTTTGAGCTTGAATGCTATCTTTATTAGTGGCTGCTTTTAGTCCAAAAATGGAAAAGGGTTATGGTTTACTCTCTGATTCAGGTTAAGTCCTTGTTTCAATAGAGCTATACCTCTACTGATTGTATTTAAAATTTACAGTGGGATTAGTTTTGGATTCTTAAGGTAAAATTTAAGTTAAACTTAGATTCTATTCTGGACAACCAGCTATCACCAGGCTCAGTTGGTTTTTCACCTCTACTTATAGATCTTCTCACTATTTTGCAGCATAGATGAGTTAGTTCTATCTACTGTCCATAAGTAGCTCGTCTGGTTTCAGGGTGTTTGACTGAAGTGCTCTTTGCCAACGGTATTCTGTTTAACTCATTACGCAAAGGTAGAAGTGTTAGTCTTTCCTGTTCTGTACTGTGAAATGGTCTTTCATCTTTCTCTTGTAGTACTTTTTCTATGGCGCCAGTGTAAGAATTTCTATGTCCTATACTTTAAATGTTGGGTAAATGTTTTGGTTGATTATTGGATGATAATAGTGTTGGGTGGTTTTAGGGCTAGATTTGGTTCAAAGTGGTTAGTATGTCTGAAATCTTCTGAGTGTAAGCTGGGTGCTTTATTTAACCTACACTTTGATGGTCCAAACACACTTTCCAGTATGTTTACCTTGTTACGGCTTGTCTCTTCTCATATGGTTGCTGAATAAATAATGTATTTGTTGTGGGCTTAGATAATTGAAGAGGGTGACAGGTGGTGTGTGCATGCTTTATGGCCTAATTCAGTTAAGCTCTCTATTTTTAGCTTACTACTAAATCTGCCTTATGCTTAAGGGTGTTTCATTAAGGTTTTTGTAGATGTTCTAGTTTTTAGAAAATGTAGCCCATTTCTTCCCACCCCATAGGCTACACCTTGACCTAACATTTTTGTGTGAATTATTGTGATCATGTTGGTGCCTTATTAGGGTCTGCTGAAGATGGCAATATATAGGCTGTATTAGCAAGGGGTGCTTAGGTGTAATGGGGTTTATTGATTACAGAACAGGCTCCTCTGGAAGGATATAAAGCACCTCCAAGTCCTTTGAGTTTTAGGGTGTTGCTAGTAGTATTCTGGCAAACAATTTTGTTTGTGAATTGTTTTGGTTTAGGGCTAGGCATAGTGGGGTATCTAATCCCAGTTTGGGTCTTAGCTATTGTGGATTCAGATTTGTTAAAGTCACTTTCATGGGGTATTTTGATTTTGACTAGGGTTTTTTTAAAGTGTAGTGAAAATTTAACTTTGTTAGGGGTAGTATCTTAAACATGCTTTATGCCAGAAACTATTAATTTGGGTTAATCATATGACCATGGTTGCTGGCACGAGATTTACCAACCCTGTATGACAGCATAACTTAATCAAGCTTTCACTTATTTCTTAATTTCTATCACTGCTGTATCCCATGGGGGTGTGGTTTAGCAAAGCATTGTGAGCTACTAATATGGTTAGTGTACTTGATCCTTGCTCCTTTTGGTCTAGTAAGAACTAGAGGGCATTCTCACTGGGACGCTGATACTTGCATGTGTAATTTTGCTGTAAATTAATAGTACGGCCAGGACCAGACCTGTGTGTCTACAGAGTTGTTTAGACCCGTTTAGGCATTTTCAGTGCCTTGCTTTATTTAAGCTCCATGAACATTGGGTGTTGTGCTGGTTTTTGTAAGAGAAATTTTTATTTTAAAAAATCAGTAAAATAATAATTTAAAATATTTTTGTCTTGATTTTTAGTGAAAAATTTTATTTAAAAAATCAGTAAAATAACTTAGGGTGTTTGTAATCAGTATTTGGTGTATTGATATGGTTGAATTGGGGTTTGCTTAGTGATGCTAAACTATTCTTCTTAGTGCTGTTGTCTTACTTTTGGGGTTTGGTAGGGCTTAAAAAATGGCATTGGGTATGATGGTTTATGCAAGTGGGGGTAAGGGGGGTTTGGTACTCCATATGCTAGTCCTCCACATGGCAAGGCACATGGCAGCATGTCCTGATGTCTCCTTTCTCTTTCAGGTTCCATTATTTCACCTCTGGCTGGCCTATCTGTGGCTTTCTCCCCCTCTTAGTCTGAATTTAATTCTCTTATACAGGACTTAAGTGAAAGGATTAAGACCCATCCTGATTGATTTGGGCTACACCTTAACCTGCAATAACGTCATCAATTGATCCTAGTTAAAGTGGATTGACACTGTCCTGAATGGATCAATATTAAGAATATTTTTTTACATACAGTTCCAAACCACTATAGATGCATATACACATACACATATGGGTGTGAATAATTTTCTCTATAAAAATTTAATGGACTTAACAATGAATAGTATTTTAGTTGATTACTACATTTAATAGGCTAAATTGCATTAATTGGGTAAACATTGTTAAATAATATAAGAATATTGGTTCTTTTAACTATTGGTTAAAAAGCATAATATCACTTCCAAAATAAAGGGGTGAGAACTCAGAAGAAAATGTATATTTTTGATTCCCACTAAAATAATACATCCAGAATTAAATGTTACCTTATGAATTTTAAAACTTAAAATATAAGCATTTTTACTAATGTTTGATTTTAAATGTTGCAACATTATACTATTGAAATTTAGGAAGAATGAGTATAAAATTCAGCATAAGGTCTACGTTGTTATGGTCAAGCATTTTCCCTCTTCTCTTTTAACAAAAGATATTTATGATCTCTACTGTTTGCTAGCCTATGAAATTTTGGGATGTCTTTTAATATAGAGCATTCTGCTTAATAATTCTATGAAGCTCAAATGAGATTCAGCAGGAAGTTGTGATCTGATCCTTTATTGTTTTACCAAGACTAGGTTGAAGGAATTTATTCATGAGCAGTCTCCAAGACAGCAATAGTTGGGTTAATGCATGTTGTTTATCTCTGTTACAGTAATATCATTCTGTATATGAGATGTGACCTCTTGTTTCTTATTATCAACAGATATCAATTTTAAAGTATCTTTACTTTCCTAGAACTTTTCTGAGGGCTGGAGTCACATCTCTGTTTCAAAGACTATAGATGAGGGGTTTGAGCATAGGAGTGACAATAGTGTAAAGATAGACACTATTACATCTTACTTAGCAGTGTGATAAGCTTTGGGGAGAAAGTATTTGAAGATTGTTGTTCCGTAGGAGAGAGACAGCACAATCATATGGGAGGAACAGGTCACCAAAGACTTTTTCAACCCTGTTTGATCCTAATTGCTGAAGAGTAGAAAATATCTGCCCATATGAAGCCATAACAGAAAATATAGGAATGAGGAGGAACAAAACACTACTGACATAAAGCCCATTTTTATAAAGAGATGTATCAGCACAAACAAGTTTGAGGAAAGCTGGGATCTCACAAAAAAAATGATGAGTTTCCCAGGAGGCACAGTAAGGGAGATTCAGAGTATATATGACATGGACGAAGGAGTTGAAGAGAGCACCCAGCCAGGTGCTAGCCACCAAGAAGGCACAGACTATAGCACACATGGGAACTAAATAAGGGAAAGGGTGGCATGTAGCCCCATAGCGGTCATAAGCCATGACTGCCAGAAGAATGCACTCTGCTCCAACAAAGGTCGTGAAGAGAATGAGCTGAATTCCACAATAAATAAAGGAAATGGTATTCTTCCCAGACAGGTAATCAGTGGATATCTTGGGGACAAAAGTGAAGCTATACAAGAGGTCCATGATGGAAAGTTGGCTGAGAATGAAATACATAGTTGTATGGAGTTGAGAGTCCAACCAAATGAGAATCGTCATCATAATATTGCCAACAATAGTCACAAGAAACATCAAGAAGATGAGAGAGAAGAGGATATTAGCGGCTTGTAGTATGTGGTGAAATAGCCCCAAGAGAACAAAATCAGTTCCAGTGGTCTGATTAGTTCATCTTCCCATTCTCTCCTTTCTTATCCATTAACATAGAAAGATTAAACAAAAATCTTTAGTCCCAACACACATTGGTCCCACCTTCATTGTACAGTGCTTTGATTCCATCCCTATTCATAAACATATATATTTTATGTTTCAACTATTTTCAATACTCTCTCTTTACACACAATTGTTCTCATTACAATTACAATGTCACAGCATTATTTAACCAATATTTACCAAGTTATTATACTCTCAGTTTTTTAAGAAAATTCATTTTGACTCCTTGAAATTTAATGATTTTTAATAAGTAGGATTTTAATTAAAATATAGAATTCATACTTGTCTATATAATCCATTTCCCTGTATCGGCAATCTATCTCTTTATCAATGTATCATTCTATCTCTCTATCTCTATATATCTCTATCTCTTAATGTTTCTTTTACTCACCTTTTATATTTTTATCACTTTATATGGATATAACCCTGACAGAAACTTAAAGACATTTTATAGTTTTGCTTAGCCCTCTTTTGCAAGAGGTAAAGAATGCATAAATGGGATATTAGTAATAAGT
Organism: Tolypeutes matacus; assembly: GCA_026826555.1. Lineage (NCBI taxonomy): Eukaryota > Metazoa > Chordata > Mammalia > Cingulata > Chlamyphoridae > Tolypeutes > Tolypeutes matacus. Next base: position 357,814 of record JAKSZT010023127.1, on the reverse strand, counting down.
AATATTATAAACATGTATGTGAAATATGATATTTTTCTTATGGCATATTAACTTTATAACAGTTCGGCAAAGGATTACTTCTTGTTTTCAAATGTAAGTTTGGTTTTCAGAGAGATCAAGTAATATTGCATATTTATACACAGCAGTTAATGAACCAGGACTATAATCACATCTAAATGTTTCCAAGTTCTCTACTCCTTTCCACTTTACATAATGTGGCTTCTAAAGAATAATTTTGTAAAAGCGTTCTTTATTTTGAAATTAAATGGGTAAATTTTTCTTTACTTTTTATAACTTGATAGCTGTAAACTTAAGGCAATCCAAATTGGGCCAGAAGAAACCCACTCGCAAACATGATGCCTGCTGGTTGAGATTCAGTAATTTGACTCTACCTACTTAGAAGATGCTTGATAATATGATAAATTACAAAAACAATGGAAACAAACAAAATCAAAAATGCCTAAGCAAAAAAATTTTTTAAAAAATTGCTATTACTGATATAATTTAGTCTGAGGGGTTGGTGACGTCTTTCATTTCTATTTTATCCCATAGCTGTGTGGGAAGGGAAAGGAAGTGTATTTTGTACAAAGAAGCGATAATCTGGTCTAAAGGGGGCACATAGAGAGAGCTTCAATTGGCTCTTATGCTATTTTTCTGACAAAAGAAGGAAGCAAGAAGATTGGTTAATTTTTGTAATGTGCATGTACTACATTGTTCAGGATGTTCCTCAAAAATTGGCTCATTTTAAAATGCAACATCTGTAATAACATCAAGAAATACATTTCACTCAACACAGCAGTAGGCTAGTCTTTTTCCTGGAAAAGCTTAGTCAAAATCATTGGATTCCTCTTTCTTTAGTGACTTGCTTCTTATGGTTGGGAGCATTCTCATTTATCATGATGCTCTGTCTAGGAAATTCCATACAATTCCATACAACTGACATTATCCCTCTATCAAGTATGAAGAAATTACAACATTGCTGTGGAGCCAGCGGCCACTGGATGCTTTGGGGGAAGGGAGAGGGAAAAGCAGTTGTAATACAGGGGCTTTTTGGGGACTTGGGAATTATCCTGAGTTACATTACAATGACAGATATAGGCCATTTTACATCAGCATATAACATGCAGAACTGTGTGGGAGAGAGTGTGGTCTACAATGTGAACTATGGTCCATGCTTAGTGGCAAAGCCCCAGGATGTGTATATCCATTGCAGGTGATGTGCCACACTAATGAAGGATGTTTATGTGGGAGGATGTGGGAGGTGTGGGAACATGGGGAACAGAGGAATCCCTGTAATTTGTGTGTAACAATTATGTAACCTAAGCATCTTTTAAAATATTTTAAGAAAAAATATTGCATTGCATATATATGTTTATTTTAAAGGGTGTAAACCATTGTGTCTTCTACTAGTTCTCCAAAAATTATTAGCATAAAAAAGATTCATTGATCAGAAGTAGTTCAAAACACTGTACATTCATTACTTTGGCTTAGTCTCATGCAAACTTTTCACTGTTAAAAATATATGAGTTCTGAATTGTATTTTAGTAGTGTAATATTTTACTTCAAAATCAGGTTTTATAAATTCTATTTTAAAAATAACAATATACTTGATGTCTGTTTCAGAGATTTTTTTCCTGTTGACTGTTAAAAATTGAGTAATTATTTAATTTACCAATGCATTTCTTCCAAGTGAATTCAAAGGAAAAATCATTGATTCAGGAAATTTGGAATTTTGTCTTTCCTACTGGTATTTTTGAAATTGGTTGCCTTTGGTGTCAAAGTAAAGAAGGGTAAGAGTAACGATGTTTCAATTTAAAAATCAAAGGAACAGTGAAACAAAGAAGTAGGTCATTCTAAACCAGCAGTACCTGTGCCAACTAAAGATATGCAGATGTAAACTAGGTAAGATATAAGGAATATATAATTATTAATATTTAAAAGGCTTTCTTGCTATCTACTTAATCATCCCATAGGGTGATGTTCTTCCTTCTACAATATGGTTTTACAGGACCATGCAGACACTTTTCACAGTCAAAAATAATTTTCATTTTGATTATTTTAAATTGCCTATTATTCTTTCTTTACCAACAAAAATAGCTTTATATATGATTCCCTAGAGTGACAAGCTTTAAGGAAATGAATATTTTGTTTTTGTTAATGGCACTAAAGTGCAAATCCGTAAGTAAGGAAGTAGACATAATCATACACTGTGGTTTTAGCATTAATATAAAATGCTACCTTACATTTTCAAGTGATTTTCACAAACGATATTTCATATAATGATTCATAAAATGGTGAAAAGATTATTTTTCTTACAATGTATTATTTAATTAGTACTTATTAATACTTTTTTTAAAAAGTGTGCTTTAATCTGAAGAGTCAATTTATTCATTTGAAGTAACTAGTAGGATATTAGAATATGAATTGCTCAAAGGCTTATCCATCTTTATTTCAACTCGATAACTTGTACTTTTAAAATTTCTATGAATAATAAATCTATCAAATACTTTTTCATTCATGCTTAAATACTCCTAGGAGTGAAAAATCTATTTTTGCCTAATGTGTTTTCCCCATGTAAATATATAAAATTATTATGGAATTTTTGCAATTAATGAAGTTGAAATTATCACTACAGAGACAAATAAATATATGATCTCATTAATATTAAAACTCTTGAACTCTCTTTTAAATATATTCAAGATTATATATTAATACTATATTGCTGTTATACAAATATTGTTTAAGACAATGTTTGTTCCCTTGTTATTAAAGAATCTCTGAAGGTAGTATATAGTATCATTCACATGGCAAATAAAAATAAAAACTAGTATTTAAAAGCTGATCAATTTCATTTATATTTATACAGACAAGATTAGGATTGATAATCACATAAGATTACTTTTAGTTGTATTGCAAAACAAGTGTGATAATGTTAAATGAAGTTCATGAAAGAATATCATTATCATACCTATTATTTAACTGAACTTTTTTGGTTCAAATGTAAAACCTAGATATAGACTAACTTACCTTTTATATATTTCCTCAAGATATCAATGGAGATCTGTTATGTAAAAGTTAGTGTTGCACAGAAATGTATCTAGAAAGATTCTTCATCCTTTGCTTTCAGGGCCGTTTATTACCAATGAACTAAGGAGGTCAAATACACCAAGGAATACTCTATCTCAGAGGTTTGGGCCAACATATCCTCAGAGAAAATGTCCCTTGTCTACCCCCTGTATTCCCTTAGGGGGGACAAGCACAATTATCACATTGTCCTTCGATTGTCCAAATTAAGTAAGTGTATTCTCTTGGTAACAAGGAAACAAAAATATCAATCAGTCCCATAATCATTTATTTACCAGTAGCTCCATCTGAGAACTTGAAAATTACTGTGGTCGAATCCCAGGGCAGAATTCAACAGCCGTGGCCTTGATTCCAGAGTGAGTGTATTTCCTCCCTGGCTTCACCACTTTTAGTGACTTGAGACATGTTACTAAACTTTTCTTTCCTCTGGATGTTCATCTACAAAACTGAGATGATAAAAGAATGCATTTTATAGGATTTTGTAAGTATAAAGAGAACTGAATAATGTAAATCTCGTGGAAAAATGCCAGGTGCTAACATTTGCCAGGTGTAACATTTAGTGTAACAGACACTAAATGTTACACAATATGAGGATGAGTTTCTGAATTTTATGGATTGGTTTAATGAGCAGTATGAATTTATCTATAATGTTTAGTTTTAATTTTCTGCTGGTATCATCAAATAAATAAATTAGAAACCTGTATAAGGAGAAACATTTTATTTCATGCAATATGTGACTCCATCAATTTATTGACTATCAGACCACCCATTTAAAAATAAGCACTCATATATGTATATGTATTATATACATATATATATATAAACACACAAATAGCACATGCTTAATATATGTAATAATTTTCCTTGCTCTTTTTCATTTTGAAATATGCAGCACCATTGTTTTTTGTAAATTTATGTATCATATTTCTTTAAACATCTCTGAGCATTCTAATCCTGAAATGATCCCTAAAAATTTTCTCTATATTGGGGGCAGGGGAAGATCTGTAAACAATTCTAAAAGTTCAGCTTTGTTATAGTATTAAATATCTCACTGTATATGGGCTACAATTTATACATCAACAAAAATTTCTTACTTTACTAAGAACTTTTTAAAATATAGTAAAAAAAAATAGGAATAATACAAGAATTGGCAATTGGAATATGTAGTCATACATGACAAGGTCATTACAGCAATCATATCATTAGAAATAAGCCCATATATTATTTCCTACATAGGGTTGGTATGAAAGAACTACTAAGTATCTAAAAAGCAAAACAACATCAGCACAATAGTTACTAAAGCAGAGCAGAGTGTGAAAGCATCTGTGGAATTAATATGTTCTTTTTCTCTTAAATCCTGATTTATTTGTTTAGTAATTAGACATCATTAGGTTTTAAAATAGAATTAGTGAAAATATTTTATAATTTTATTGAAGAAAATTCAAGGTTTTCTCTGTTTTTGTGCTCCATAGAAATACTGGAGAGAGAATAATTTTCTATTCAAGATTCTTTCGCATTAAATAAGTATAATTTCCTCTACAAATAGCACCATGTCTAACATAAGGCTCTATCTTCACATATTAGGCTGCCAGTTGACACGTCCATTCCCTTACAACCAAATCTCATTACATAGTTAATTGACAGACAGAAACTGGAAAATACATTTACCAGGTCCCCATTCTGTGTACACTTCATGTTTATTGTCTATGAAAGGAAGGATTTATGCACGATTTGGAAAATTGGAAGAGAAGAAAATTAGTAATTCTCTGAAGCAGGCAGATGTGTGGGCAGTATCAATACTTAAACTGGTATTGACGTTCCAGCTTTATTTATTGTGAAATTGACAAATCATTTCAAATCTGTAGAGGTCAGAATGCATATGAACCAATGCCAGTTTGTTCTTAAATCTTTTCCACCTATTGTATTCATATATTTCATAATACTGGGGCCTTCTATTTTTGTCTTATGTAAGGATACTATTTACCAAACTAAAGAAATCCCAGACTTTCAAACTCAAAGTGATGGGAAAGTAGATGTCACATAACAGAAGAAAAATATAAAGATAAACTGCTTGAATTTTTTCTTTCTTATCCCCGCTTATGGCCCAATTTGACACCTGCTTCATTCCCCTAACTGCATATTTCTATATCTAATCTCATGTTCATTTTACAACTTGCAATTATAATCTTCACTTTCTACTGTAGTAAACATTGGAAACTTTCTGCAGTAAAATATGTCAAAAATAATCATGTTTCCCTTCATTGCAGAAAAGGAGAAGTGAGTCGAGATGTCGTAGTAAATCATTCCATTTTCATATATAAAGTAAACTTATTCACCAAAAAAAAAATGAGAAAAATGTATTGGCATCTTTAAATTAATCATTTGATCCAATGATTTCAAATACATTTCATAAATTTCTACTTAAAATTCAGAAATGAACTTCGGATCATTATTGAGCTTATATACTATTTTTCTCAATGTTTAATAGGGCAGACAAATGAACCCAATTAATCATTAAATTTGTTCATATTACATCAAGTACAACTAAAAAGTTACAAATTCTGAAATATTAAAACTTTTTTGGTTTTTATTGTTTTGTTCACAAATGTTATTATTGGGATTAATGACCATAAAGGAGATGCTGTATGATATTGAATAAAAAAATGTGTCATTCAAAACTCAGAAATATTTTGTTGCATATGAATTGTATTCAGTTGTTCCATTACAATTCAATGTGCAATGCAACATAATAAGGCAAAGAAGAAACTCATTTATTTATTTTGATTCTGATAAGGGTTTAATATCAAGAATATGTAAAGAAATCCTACAACTCGACAATAAAAAGATAAACAATCCAATTTAAAAATGAGCAAAAGATTTTTCTTCAAGGAGCATATACAAATGGCTAAAAAGCACATGATATGATACTCAGCATCCTAGGGAAATACAAATCAAAATTGCATTGAGATATCATTTTATACACACTGGAATGACTACTATTTAAAAAACAGAAAACTACAAGTGATAAAAAGGATGTGGAGAAACAGGAACAATCATTCATTGCTGCTGGAAATTTAAATGGTGCAGCTGCTGTGGAAGTTAATTATATAATTACTATATTACCTGGCAATCTCACTACTGGGTATATACTTAGAAAAACTGAATCCAGGAATTGGAACAGATATTTTCACACTGATGTTAATGGTGGCATTATTCAAAATTGCCAAAAGATGGAAGCAACCCAAGTGTCCATCAACAGATGAATGAATAAGCAAAATGTGGTATATAGATACAATGGGCTATTGTTAAGCTTTATAAAGGAATTAAGTCCTGTTGCATGCAACAGCATGGATTAACTTTGACAACATTATCCTGAGTGTAGTAAATTAAGCACGAAAAGGGAAAATAAAGTGTTGTATGATCTCACTGATATGAATTAATTATAATAAGAAAAGTCATAGAAGTAGAATCTAGAATATAGGTTACCAGGGGATAGACTGGGGGTAAAGAATGGAGAACTGATGCTTAAAAACATGATGGTGATGGTAGCACATTATTTTGGGGGTAATTAACAGCATGGAATTATACATGTGAATGTGGTTTCAGGGGAAATTTTTAGGTCATTACATGTTACTAAAATGAATGATAGAATATAAAACATGGGACTGTATAACTCAGTGAACCCTTTTGTGGATACTTGACTGGGGTTAATGGTAAAATATAGGAATGTTCTTTCATGAATTATAGTAAAGTTATGACATTAATACAAGATGTTAATGAAAGTTTGGATATGGACAAAATACACATAATGTAAACTATGGACAATATTTAGTACTATTTTGATATTCTTTCATTAATTGTGACGAAGTTACCACACCAATGCAAAGTGTCAAAAATGTAGGGGTATATGGGAACACTTATTCTCATACATTACCCCACCAGAAACACCTTACACTGTTGTGACACATTTCTTACAAATGTTGAAAGAACATCATCATATTACTGATAGCTATAGTCCATAGTTATATCTGGTGTCATATATTTTTTCTGTATTTCTTTTCCTTTATTAAAACCTCTTATATGTATAATTCATATTTTATTTTTTTATGTAGGTGATTGCTCCCTTTCTCATTTCTCTTTCTGGATATATTTTACCTTAGGGTTTATATTACACAACCTATATCTATAAACTACTGATTCAAAAGGATACCAACTTAGCTTCAAGTGCTCTCTTTCCAATATTTATCTCTTTTAACTCTTTATGATTTTTTTTACCCAATTTGCCACTTATATTTTTTATATCTGTTGTCGGTAAATATGCGTTTTTCTTATTCATTTGTATTCTGATTGTTATAAAAAAATTAAAAAGTAGAGTTGGATATTGAGGATACAGCATTATTGGATTTTGCATTTAAATTTTTGGTTACTTATGAGGATAATTTCTATTTCTTCATAGTACTCCAAGCCACTCTCCCCTGCATTTCCCTTTCAATCTATAGAACTTCCTGTTATATTTCTGGTAGGGCAAGTCTCTGGTTAATCAACACTCAGAGTCTGTTTATCTGTGAATATTTTAAACTTCTCATCATTTTGGAAGGATAGTTTTACCAGATAAAAAATTTTGGGCTGGTAATTTTTCTATTTTAGTACCTTAAATATATCATACCACTTGCTTCTTGCCCCCATGTCTTCTGATGAAAAATCAGCAGTTAGTCTTGTTTGAGACCCTTTAATGTGTGAATTGCTTTTCTTTTGCTGTTTTCAAAATTATCTCATTGTCTTTGGCATTCGACATTCTGATTCTCAGTGTATGTTTATGTTAGTATGTGTCTTGGTGTAAATTAGTATGTGTTTTGGTGACTTTCATCCCAAAAACTTATACATGTCTTTTTATACCTTCAAATTCATTATGCTCATGCATTGCTTTCTTAATATACTTTACCTTTTTTTTGCACAATTTTCATAATCTCCTGGAATTAAGAGTTCTGTATGAACATCTTTGATTATTTCTTCCAAATTTTGGATCTCCTCTAGAGTTTTACTTCATTTCTTTGAGCCATATTTTCCTGTTTCTAATAATAGCTTAATATTTCTTAATAAATTTATTGAAATGTATTCATAAACCAAACAATCCATCTAAAGTATAAAAACAATGGCATCTGGTATAAACCCAGAGTTGTGCATACATTACTTCAGTCAATATTACACCATTTTCAAAAAAAGAAAAAAAGAAAGAAATACAGAAAATAAAAGCAAACAAAAAAACCTACCCCTTATTTGTCATCTTTCAATCTCTCTATCCTCTTGCCATACATAACTGTTAAAATATTTCTATCTACATAATTTATTTGTATTTACATTTTGTACACAGTCAAGCAATATATAATACTTTTTGTCTATTTTTTTTCACTAGAGTATTCCTTTTTTGTTGCTTTTGATATTAGTGGAAAATTATTAATATATTACTATACACTACTGTCCATAGTATGCTTTGATTTTATTTTTACCATAATAGCACTCCCATATTAAAATCTTGTAACATTAACACATATTTGTTTCTGTTTCAGAGAAAAACATTCTTCTATATGCATTATTAACCATATTCATTTTTCACAAAAGGGTTCCCTATGCTATACAGTCCCATGTTTCATTTTTTAGCTTTCCATTTAGTGATATACATGACCTTAGACTTTCCCTTTCAACCCTTTCATACCCATATATTAGCAATGCTAATTACAAACACTATGATGTGTTTTCAACATTTCTATTCATTTCCAAGTATTTACAGAAAACCTTTTTACCAAATCTGCACAGAATAACCCTAGCTTTCCATTCTAGAATCACATTCTATTTTCTGGTAATTCTAGCTACTAACTTCAAAAATTTCTTATTCTATTCAGTTCAGAATAGCAAAATCATATAATATTGTCCTTTTGTGTAATGCCTAATAGTTATACAGCTTGGTCACATGGAAGATCTGTAGCTTACTTCCTTAGAAATTGCCAAAGAGAGTTCCACAACAGCTGCACCATTTTGTAGTCCCACCAACAGTAAATAAGTATCCTTATCTCTCCATATCCTCCCCAAATTTATAGTTTTTTCTTAATAGTGGACTTTCTAGTACGTATGAAATGACAACTCATTTTAGCTTTGATACACATTTTCCTAATAGCAAGAGATTTAGAACATTTTTGTCATATATTTCTTTGCCATTTGTATTTCTTCTTTAAAAAAATGTTTACTCAAAACCTTTGCCCATTTGCTAATTGGTTCATTTGTATTTTTATATTGAGTTGTAGGATCCCTATATATCATGGATATTAAACCCTTCTCAGCTGTGTCATTTCCAAATATTTTCTCCCATTGATTTGGGTGCCTTTTTGTCATCTTCAAAAATTCCTTTGAGGTACAAAAGAGTTTTATTTTCAGGAAGTTCCATTTATCTTTATTTTTTCTTTTTCATTTCACTGTTCATTCTTTGGGTGGAGATTTTAAGAGACATAAATAGCCCACAAAATCTTGATGGTGTTTCCCTACATTATCTTTTAGGAATTTTATGTTTAGGTCTTTGACCCATTTCATATTTTTTAATTTTTTTTTAATTTTTTAATTTTTAATTTATTTTTAATTTTTAATAATTTTTTGAAAGAAGCTTTAGATTACATAAATGTTACATAAAAATATAAGGCTTTCCTCCATGCCCTACTCCCTCCCCCTCCCACAACAACAACATCTTTCACTAGCATGGTACATTTGTTATAACTGATGTTCAGGGCAAGAGATAGGGGTCCTCTTTCATTCATTTGATTGTGGATATCCAGTTCTCTCAGCACGATTTATTGAAGAGACTGTTCTGTCCCAGAAAAGTGGACTTGATAGGCTTATTGAAAATCAGTTAACCATAGAGGTGCAGCTATACTTCTGAACTCTCTATTTGTTTCTACTGATCAATATGTCTATCTTTATGTCAATACCATGCCTTTTTTTCTTTTTTAACCACTGTATCTTTATAATACACTTCAAGGTCAGAGAACATGATTCCTCTGAATTTGCTCTTATTTTTTAGGATGTTTTTGGCAATTCAGAACCCATTTCCTTTCCAAAAATTTGGTAATTGTCTTTTCAATTTCTGTAAAGTAGGCTGTTCATGTGTTTTTTTTCTCTTTGATTTTTTAATGTGGTATAATACATTAATTGATTTTATTTTGTTGAACAACATTTGCATACCAAGAATAAAACCCATTTCATTGTGGTATATAATTCTAGTATATTTTTCAAGTTCTCTATTTCCTTGTTGATAATCTTTCTAGTTGTTCTATCTATTCATGTGAGTGGCAGGCTAAAGTCTCCAACTGTTATTGTAGAGACTTCTATTTTCCTTACAGTTTTGCCAGGATTTCACTCATGTATTTTGGCACAGCATGGTTAAGTGCACAGATATTTATGATTGTTAATCCTTCCTGCATGACTGATTAGCATATTATGATATATAATAACTTTTTTGTAATTAAGGTCTGTTTTGTCCAATATAGGCATAGCTGCTCTTACTCATTTTGGTTATCTTTTGCCAGCCTTTCACTTTCAGCCTATTATAGAAACAAATCAATTCTGTTGATACATATTAATAAAACATAAAATTCATCCAATGTGTAAAATGTTATTTGGTATAATCACATAGTTGTACATCCATCACTTCATTCATTATTAGAGCATTTCCATTATTTCAATAATAATAGTAGTAAAAAACAAATGAGAAAATTCCTCGCCTCTCAATCTCTCTCTGTTTCTCCTGTTATACATAGCTGCTGTTTCTGGCTATTCTTGCACAATTATTTATTTGTTTATTAAGCAGTTTTACTGAGATATATTCACATACCATGTGATATATCCAAAGTGTATAAATGGCATTCAGTACAATCACTATGTTGTACATTCATCTCAAAAGTTTTAGAACAATTAAATTATTCCAAAAAGAAAACCTCCATAACCCTTAACATTCCTTCCCCAGGCCTACATAACCACTAATCTAATTTCATCTCTATAAATAGATTCTGGAAAAGTATTTTTCAAATAACACTGAATATTAATGGATTAAACTCTCCAATCAAATGGTACAGGCCAACAGAATGGATTGAAAAAATGAGCAATCCATCTGCCATTTGCAAGAGATTTAGCCTAGACCCAAGATAAAAATAAGCTGATGAAAACCTCCTACATTTCCAATCTCCTCCAGTCTCCTCTAAACCTCTCTCTCCTGTCTTTTCCTTTCAAGCTGTAGATCTCTTTTTAGTGTCTTAAACAGAGCCAGATCCTTGTTTACAAACTCTCTTAGTTTCTGTTTATCTGTGAATATTTTAAACTCACTTTATATTTAAAGGACAATTTTGTTGAATGGTGAATTCCTGGCTGGCAGGTTTTCTCCTTCAGTATCTTACTTATATCCTACCACTGCCTTCTCACCCCCATGGTTTCTCATGAGATATCTGCACTAAGTCTTACTGAGTTTCCCTTTTATGTGAGGTTGCGATTCTCCCTTGCAACTTTTAGAATTTTCTCTTCATCTCTAGCACTTGTCATGTCTGAATTTCATGTGTCCTAGAGTGGGCCTATTTGCATTTTATTATGATTGGAGTCCACTGTACTCCTTGGGCATGTATATTCATGTCTTTCTTGTGAGTTGAGAAATTTTTGGCCATTATTTCCTCAATAACTCTTTCTACACATTTTACCTTCTCTTCTCTTCCAGGAAATCTCATGAAACTCCCTGAGCCCCTGCTCAATTCTTCCCATTATTTTCTCTCTGGGTGCTCTCTTTTTACTTTCAGCTGTTCTGTCTTCTATGTTGCTGATTCTCTCTTCTATGATTTAAAATCTGCTGTTGTATTCCTCTAGTGTATTTTTATGTCATTTATTGTGTCTTTCATTCCCATAAACTCTGATATTCTTCTATTCAATTTTTCAAATTCTTCTTTATGTTTTTCCCAGTTCTTCTTAAATCTTTTATCTCTTTAGCCATGTTGTCCTTCAATCCATTGATTTGATTTAAGAGATTTGTATGAACATCATTGAGTAGTTGTTTTTTTTAATCCTGTGTCTTGTCTGCAGCTTTGATTTGTTCCTTTGCCTCAGCCATCACTTCTCTGTTTTATTTGACTTAAAATTTTCTCTTGATGTCTAGTCACATCATTATCTTGATGTATTAACTCTGAAGGTCCATTTCTTCCTCTTGTCTAGGGATTTTATATATATATATATATAATTGGCTTTGTGTCAATGCTTTTCTTTAACACTTCATCCGACTTATTCTATAGCTTTAGAATAGATCATTTTTAACTTTGCAGATTTTATTACATCTTCTGATTTTTCCCTTGGATATAAGTTGCAATTTGTTAGAGTGCACATTTTGTGAAATTGTTTCACCTCCATGAGTGAGCTTCCTGTATTCTATGCCTTATCTCAGAATCTTAATTGGTTCTTTTCCCTTGATTTTTGTTCAGACATTTCTCCCCAGCTCCTACGATTTTTTTAAGTTATTTCTCCCTCACTCATTTTTCCATTTTCCTCACCCTTTCCAGTTTTGTGACAGTGTATTCTAAGACACTTTAGTTTAACCCTCCTCCTTTTTCCTTTAAGGATTTTCTGTCTCTCTTTTTTTCCTGTTAATATTTCACAACCCAATGATTCATATGGGGTAATACAGAAACAGGAACCATTTTAGAAACTTCAGAAAACACTGTGTTGCTTTTAGATGTCAAGTTGAATGAAAGTGTATTATTTGAGGTAACAACAGATTTTACCAGTCTTTATATTTCAGATTCTTTTATTATTTCTGCATAATAAATGCATCAGTCCTCAGTGACTTGTGTCACTATGTTGTGATGTATTTGAAAATAAGTAACTCCTCTTTTCAGTTATTTAATAACATTTTTTTCAATGACATACCATATATATATCTATGTATATCAATTTTATATAAAAATATTTGTGTTATTTCTATTTTTCTATTATATATAGTGTGGTTTTGAACATGATTGTAAAAGTCTCCTTTTTCATATCTACAAGAGTTTTTATTGTATATATACATATAACTGGAATTATGGGTTCATTTGTCAGGAATAAATTCCTGGTTATGAAAAATATCCACTATCTTCTGTAATAGTTGCACCAGTGAAAGTTCCCAGCAGGAGTAAATGAAGTCTTGTTGAATGGCATCTTCTCTATCAATCAGATATTTGAGTTAAAGTAAGCTCATATTTGACAATAGAATGTTTCTAAACTAATATTTTGTTTGGCACTATTTCCCAAATATTAAATTCCTTATAGTAATGAGTCATTTGTCTCACATGAAAGGTTCATTGTCATAAGTTTCCAAATTTAAATAATACTTGGTATCAAGCAGAAAAATTAAAAGTACATTTAAATTGTAAGGAATGTACAAATCATTAAAAAATAAAAATAATAATTACAAATGTTCATACAGTTTATATCAGACTTGGCTATTCCACTTTCTTCCCAAGTTCAGCTGTAATATTTTAATGCTAAAACTAGTTATTTTGAAGTAGAATTGTAGTACTATTTATGTTTCATTTGTGGGAAACTTAGAATTAAGGTATTATGATTACACATAATTGAAATTTGTGTTTTTTAATATTTTATATAAAATCCCTTGTCTTTACAAATATATTTTACAAATTTGTTGACAATTTTAATTTATAGTAATAAAAATGTTGACTAGCATACATTGGTTTTATCCAGATTAATTTCTAGTGTATTGAAAACTATTTTGTGTAAATTGTTTTCTATACTATCCTTTCTATTACATGTGGTTTCTTCTAATATTCTCAACTTTAAAAGCACAGAAATTATGGTAAGCAGAAATTTTTTTCACTACCCAAATGATGATATATAGTAATGTGTTAAATGAGCAACATTGAGAATGGCTGTTAAATATCCAGTAAATAAACATAAGAAATTGCTCATTATAAAAACAACATTGGAAACCTTTACATTTCCACTGATTTTTTTCCCCTAAAGCAGAATATATATATATATATATATTTAATTTTATAGGCCTCAAAATAAATCACTTAAACTTTTAAGCACAATACTCTGTCCACAGAATACTTATATCTCATGGTCCAATCTCTACCTGACAGTCAAAATAACACATGTTATCTGAGTTTCATCGCCCAATGTTTATTTAACAGACCTCCAATGAGTAAAACATTTTAAGTAAGAAGTGAAGGTAAAGTTTTGGAGACAAGGAATATCATATAGATCATGTTCCTGGAAAATCCTTTTGTAGAAATCACTTTCCTATGTTGATATACTACAGCACTATTCAGGTTCCGTGCATTGAAGATATTTAACTCATAGTGCTAGAATCTTATCATTTCAGCTAATCTATTCAAAGTATTCATTAATTTTAATAGATTTTCCAAGGGAATCAGAAAGTCAAGGAAGGGAGGCTTATCCACTCCTCTGAGCAGTAATACACATTTATTCTAAAAGTCAAGGACTCACATTAAATTATGAACATGTTGACTTGATATTAAATATGATGAAATATAATTTGTAATTATTGCATTATGTACATGTTTAATCTTTGGTATTTTTGTTTTATACCAATATGCCTTTTATTTTTTAAAATGTTAATATGATTACAAACTTACAGAAAAGATTGAAGGTTATTTAAAAGAACTCTCAAATAACCTTTACCTGATTATTTAATATTTAATAACTTAACACAAATCAGGAATTACAATTGGGAAATAGAATATTGGTAATATTGCCTCTACTATTTTTTAATCCTATATTCCATTTTTTAAATATGAAACAGTAATGTGCTTTAAACATTCTCCACTTCCATTGCAGGATACAGTCCAGGCTCAGTATGATGCTTTGTTGGTGTGTTCCTTAGTCAGCTTTAACTGGTTTCAGTCTTTATTTTTCATGGCACTGGCATTTTTTTAACAACATGGGAGAGTTCTAGAGGAAATGTTCCCTCATTTTGGATTTTCTATTAGTTCCTCATGATTAGATAAGGTTAGCATTTTTTACCCAGAATAATACATAGGAATCACACTCAGATTCATTCCATTATCAAATGTTCTCTACTTTCTTCAATGGAATATAATCTATTACACTTTTTTATTATACTTTTTATTTTTTAAAAGATACTTAGATTACATAAGTGTTACATAAAAAATATATGGGATTCCCATATGCCCCACTTCCTACCCCTCTCACATTTTCCCACATTAACAGCATCCTTCATTAATGTGGTACATTTGATACAATTGATGAACACATTTTGTACCATTGCCACTAATCATGGATTCTAGATTACATTGTAGTTTACACTCTCTCCCACACAATTATGAAGGTTATGGCAAGATATATAAGGGCCTGTACCTGTCATTGCAATGTCATTCAGGACAATTCCCAAGTCCCATAAATGCCCACATATTATACCCATTTTTCCCTCTACCTCTCCTGAGATCCTCCAGAGACCACTGTCTCTACATCAGTGATATCAGTTCTTTCATTGCTAGAATTACAATAAGTATATTGTAGAATACCAGTAAGTCTACTCAAGTCTATTGTTCATTCCTCAGTCCTGAGGATTCTGGAATGGTGATGCCCACTCAACCTGAAATTGAGAGGGGCTTGGATCCCTTGGGTAAGATGGATGGGACTATCATGCTTACACTTTTGTTTTAAAATTTTTGCCAGTTTGGAGGAGTACTTCATAAGGTTTCTCCAAGTTTAACATCCATGAAAAAATGAGAAGAAAGCCTAATTAGTATGGAGAAAATAAAATATTTGGCCTAGATTTGAACATTGCTCCAGGGATTTCATTGATTCTACATTATTTAGCAATATTTATATCATTACTTCATACTGATGTTTCTGGGTTCTTCCTTGCCTTCCCTTTCTCCATTGTTCCACATTGGAAACTGGATCTCAGCAACATGAACACATTTGTTCATTTTTAAAATGCTAAAATACACATAACACCGTTTTAGAAATTTTACAACCATACCATCATGAAAATGGACCTACTTAAAACAGTTAAAGATTTATTTGCAGTTCTTTTTTCCCCCATTACTGAGGAGTTATATTGAAATTACTCTACTCAAAAACTAGAAGGAATACATTTTTAAGCAATGGTTATGTTTTGATTTGAAATATAGTTATTTTGTTGGAATTAAAAACACATCCTTTATCTACCCAAGATAGCTTTTCAGCTATAGGCACCTTTTCTTGTTTTGCTCTCACACACTCCAAGCATATTTCATTAAATTTGGGGATTGACAGGTTCAAATGAGAAAATTGAGTGGGTTCATTTGAAGGTGGTTGTGAATGTCTTTGCATAGAAATATGCATGAACATTTCCTTGGAAATTTGATGTTGTTCTTTTGGTTTGATCCTCAATTTTAGTCATGGTGCTGGAATGAGGAAGTATGATGGTAGTTAGTAAGTCAATAAGTAGTTTCCAGTTCTTTATAGGGGATCCAGTTGAGGTAAGGAAATCCATTTGTTTCCAAAGCATTCCAAAATCATGGACAACTTCAAAAGCATATCGGCTTTCAGTATAAATGTTAACTAAATATACAAGCTCCAGTAAAAGTGTATAGTTCTGCTTATTTAGACCATGTCAATTGAGTTGTTTTCTTATTCAATCAGTTCAAATTAGTTTGTGATTGTATATCCAACATGAAATGTTCTCTTATTTCCTCAGATATAGGGTCCTTCAACAAAGATAATAAGGTCAGGGCTATGCAATAGTATTTCTTGTAAGCCAAGATGGTGAGTCATTAATTGAGAGCTAATCAAATCATAGTTATTTGTATCTCCTCCTTTATGCACAGGCTATGGGGTAGCAGGATTAAGACCATTGGACCCTTTTAGAATTAAGTTAAATGATAAGTAACTGGAATTAAATGAAGTAAATGGAATTTCATAGGAAGTCAATTGGCTGAAGTACAGCTGTTGAGTAAATTCAGAGTTTAGGAGGCTTTGGACAGCATGAAGAATTTGCAAATAAACATCATTGCCCAGTGTTATTTCTGCAGATAATTCAACCTTTTTGCAGCTGCTGCTATTGCTTTTAAAAAGGCAAAGTAGGCTTGAACCATGGCATGTAATTTCAAGCTAAAGTAGGCAACCGATCTTAATTTCCTTCCACGTTATTGTGTTAGTTAGCCACCTCCCATTTCTTTCATGAAAGAATAGAATAAATGATTTTGAATAATTTGGTAGCCCCAAGGCAAAAGACTTAAATAGGCCATTTTAGGTTACTTAAGGTTCTTGTGGTGAGAGTCATCTCAAGGTAAATGTTCATGTGAATTGATTTTATTTAATTTGTAAAGTAGTGGTGCCAATAAAGACAAAATTGGAACTCAGTGTCTGCAGTAACCTGCCTGCACAGGGCATCCATATAATTGTCTTTTTATTGCATCCATGTAATTGTCTTTTTATTATGGGCTTAGGGAAATCCTGGGTCAGTTTTTCTCATTTAGATTATGGGTGAAATTCCTCAGTATTTAAATCTTGATCCTAGTAGTGGACTATCTCAAGTAAGGTATAATTTTTCCTTAGAGATTCTTTGTCACTTATGAGCTAACTTTTGGAGTAAATAGATTGAATCTCTTAAGGAGTTCTCTTTAGTAGAGGAGCAGAAAAATTAATTGTCCAAATATTGTAACAGAATCCAGCCATTAGAAAATTGCTGCACGCTTGGGTCCCGATGTAATACTTGAGACAATTATGAAGGTGCCTCTGTAAAGCCTTGAGGCATAACTATCCAAGTGTATTGCTGATTATTCCACTTAAATATAAAAAGATAATGACTCCCTGGCTCTCCTAGAAAATAGAAAAAGCAGACCATAGATTTACAACTGTAAACCATTTAGAGTCAGCAGAATCCCAGGATAAGAGGGCCTTTGGGCTGGAACTACATGAAAGTGGAGGATGACTAATTTGTTAATGTTTCTTAAATCTTGAACAAATTGCCATCCTTGGATTATGTGGATAATGAGGATGTTTTGGTAAGGTTTTTTTTTTTTTTGTTTTTTTTTTTTTTTTTTGGGGGGGGGGTCAGGCTGCAAAATTTTATTGGGGGAACAGGGTACATATACTTTTTGGAAGGGGTGGAGTGGTGGATAAGGAGAGGTGGCGGCTAGGGATTGGTTGTAACTGTTGCTAGAGCGGAGTTAGGGCTTTGGGCGCGAGTTGCTAGGGCTTTGGGCGTGACTGCCTGGGTTGAAATAACAACAGCCTAGGCTAATTAGCCTTTGGTAAGGTTTTGTATGTGTCTACCTGTAATCTTTCTAAATGTTTAAAGATGTTTTATCTTACTTAAAATAGTAATAGAAAATATAGGGGATTTCCCCTCTCATATTTTCCCTTATTTACATCTTTTATGAGTATTGTATATTTGTTTCAATTGATGAACAAATATTGAAGCACTGCTACTAACCATGGCCAAAAGTTTACATTATGATTTCCACTTTGCACCATACAATTTTGTAGGCTTTGATAAAATGTATAATGGCCTGTATCTGTCAATGAAAAAGCATGCAGAACTATTTGAGTGCCCTGCCCTATATTCCACCTATTCTTCCCATCTCCCTTCGGAATCTATGGTAACCACTATCTTTACATCAATGTTAAGAGTATTTCTATTACTGCAATAATAATAAATCTACTTTGGCCCATGGTTGCATTCCCCCTTATGTTTGTTCATTCATCAGTCTTAGGATTTGGGGGTGGTGATGCTTGCCCTACTTTATAATGAGCGAGAGCTTAGAGCTTATGGGCAAGATGGAAGGAAATGCTTTATTTTTCAGTAGTAAATACTCTTTGCTTTTTTGGATAGGAGTTGTCCATCATCATCCTTTTGTTAGATGTCTTGGGTGATTCTGATGAACTGGAGAATAGGTATTGGCTGCAACTCCACTGAGATTCAGGCCTCAACCAGCATATGAACAAACCAAAGACATAAGTTTCTGGGACATATATTTAACAAGTTTAGTACTAATCATAGGTTCAAATAAAAGAGGTAGAATAATATTTTATAGGGAAATTATAAATGCACATAACTCTGTTATACTGAGGAAATAGGTTATCATATATTCCAAGTTAAGGCCCACAAATGGGGTGCTGATTTCATGGAGTTCTGCCACTTGCCTATCTTGTCACGATGTCTCCAGAATGCATGGGGGCATCCCTCTTTGAGGTTTTGTTTTCTTTGGCAGTTAGTGAAATCTTCCTGAGACATGAATAAGTGTAACCTCTGGAATGACCTCCTGATTCACTTTGAAATCTCTTAGCCATAAAAAAAACTCTTTTGTATTTAATTTTTCCTCTTTTGGTCAAGGTCTTTTTCCAAAACTATCTCTAGTTGGCACTTGGTAATAATCCCTTGGTGCCAAGGAGGTTCATCCCCAGAAGTCATGTCCCACAATGGAGGGTAGGTAGTGAGTTTATATGCTGAGTTTGGCTTAGAGAAAGGCCACATTTGAGCAACAAGTAGGCTTCCAGCTGGTAACTCTTAGGTATTATATATTACTAAGCTAAGTTTCAATATCACGAGAAAAGGATCCTAAGTACAACCATCAATGTCAAGGGCCTGGTGTATTAGTCTGTCCTCTTTAGCTAAGCACTGCCCATGTGTTATAGAGATTCTTGCCACTCTTTTAGAGAATGTAACAGGATTTCAAGGATAGGAATTCAATTTTCTGTTGGTTTTTGTTTGAGTCTCCAGTCACTGAGACAACACTCTGTGACCACATGAACGCCTTCATATTCCATAAAGGCATGCTGCAGGTGCATTCCTCCCCATACATCCTGCCAAAAACAACACCCAACATCAGTTATCTTCCACTGCCATATAGTTACAACCCTTCTGCAATCCAAAACCTGCCCCCATACTTCTTAAACATAAAATCCCTGGGTTCTGGACAGCCAGGAGACCTTGCAATTTGAGGATTTCCTATTAAACCAGCAGCAAAAATTCTGTGAACTACAGAGAGGAAATGCTGTGAACAAAACCAAAGGGTAAGTACTCAGGTCACTTTTAAGGTAACTTCCTGCCAAGAATAGTCAGCCTCTTAACCCCCAGACAGGAACTCATTGATATCACAGAAATCAACCACAAAAGAACTGGAGCTTTGTTCTGACAGGAAGTCACCAAGAACTCTGACAAGATAGTGAGGACAATGAACACAATGGGTTTCAGGGTGCATCACCCTTGTCATCTTTATTCACAGAGTCATCAGCAGTTTCCATGACCCCATCTTCATTGACAAACTAACAGTTAAAATAAAATCTTGACCAAAATTTGGTTAGATTTCAGAGAGTTAATTGAACCAATTCATGAATTGGGGAGACTCCATTTGCCACAAGTTAGAGATGAGTTATGAGTTCAGTAGAACAAAAAAGCAATGGATTTTTTTAAACACATAATAATCAACTACATTGGGAGAGGATTTATATTGGTTAGTGCAATGAAGAGGGTTGCTTAGGAATGAAGAAGTTAGCTAAAGTTAATCAATTGGCTATATTTAAATTTGGTTTCCTGGGAAATGTGTGCATTTACAAGAAATATAAATTTTCTGGCATAAGACTTAGCACCATTGCCTCCATATAGGGCCTCCTAGATTTAGTTATTGCACTTTGTATCTAATATTTTTAGTTTATATTTATTCATATGAAATAATAATGCAAATATATTATACACTATGACCATTAAAGTATAATAGCATGTAGATTCACTTCATAAGAATTGAAAATATGTGGTAGAATTTAATGATCAGAGTATAAATTGAATTATTCTTGGTCTTTTTGCACAGAGATATTTAAAGAAAAAGGATTGAGGTTATTTCCAGGAGGGAAAATAGCATAATTTTCTTTTTGGCTTTTCATAAGAATTTTTTATCTCAAAAAGGGAGGAAGAATCCAAAGTTTTAAAATACTCTTTTAATTTGTTATTGGAGGGAAAGGGGAAGGAGGATAGGATGACAAAATAATTCATATAAAAATTTCAAACAAAATTTCTGCCAATAATCCTCCTGCTAAAGGGAGAACATCCTTAAACTCTCACCTCGCAGTTTGCATCTCCAGGTACCAATGGGACTATTGGGAACACTGAAACTCTTGGATCTTGAGAGGCTGCAAGCATCTGGAATTCCTATTTATTTACTCCTCAAATAAATATAAAAGGTCAGTCTTCACAGTGGAAATCATTGTCCATTTTTGTAATTGTTTTTGAAAAGAATACTAAATAGAAGAGCTGTCCCTGTTTTAAAATTCCAGATCTTTCCTTCTTGAAGATATTTATGAGTGTGAAAGAAATGAAATGAGAAAAAAAACTTATTAGGAATGACTAGCTCCAATACCTGCTAAATGCCAAGGGAGGCTTTACCTCACTGAGGTGATAAAAAAGATAAAAAGCAGCCATGGTTTTTCTTTGTCTTTTGTGTGGGAGAAATACACCTTTCTGCTCCTGTCTTTGAAGGGAACTGGACTGGGCAAACTAAAGTCACTATTTGTAACAATTATTTTTTTTTTACTTAAAAAAAAAAAAAAAGGTAAGCTTGAATAGATATATTAGGCAAGAATACGGTTGCCAAATTGAGCCCAGAAACATTTAGGTGCACTTTCCAACAGCCAGACCCTCCCAGGAATTGGGAGACAAGGCCTGGCTCATCCTCTAAAGTCCTTATGACACGTTTAATTGTGAAAAACTTCTCTGACTATTCCCAGGGTTTTCGTGGAATTCTGGTGTTTCTCTGAGGAACAGGGAGAGTCTCATGAAGATACTTTAAAAACTTCCACGCTCTGAGAAATCTGATACCACATGGTCCTGTTCTCATGGCAGCCACTTAGTAGGAAGTAGTCCCTCAAGTCCTATTGGTCCTCAGGCATAGATTCACGATGAGACCATTCCCACTTCAGCACCAAGTTCAAAGTAGGAGTCATCAGAGAAGTGAGTGCTGGTGTTCCAGAACACACAGGCACTATCTACATGCTGAAAGAAGAACTGTGCTCTTTTCTCATTCTCTGTGCCTATGACATCCGTGTGGGAGCTGCCATACTTGTGGATGTGGTCAATGGCCTCCTGGACACTGTCCACCACTTCAATGCACAATTCCAGGTCCCCGCATTAAGTTTGGAGTGACTTCATTTCAGAGGGAATGATGATCAGGTAGGAGGCAAAGTTGGGGCCTACATGAATTTTCACCTGTTCCACTCTGAGCATATCGATGATCTTGTCAAATAATGTTGTTCTCAGCAGATCTCTGTGGATTAACAGAATCTCCAAAGTGTTACAGACAGCTGGATATTGACATTTAGAGTCTCTGACCAGCCTGGTGACCTTACCGACACTAGCCTCTGAGTCCACGTACATGTGGCAAGTCCCTTCACTGTGCCCCACCACTTGGAATCCCCTTAGCAGCTTTCTGGATGCTTCTGACCAGCTGGGAAGAGCCACATGGAATGATCAGATCCATCATTTTGCCCAGGTAGCAAAGATCTTCACCTTCTTGTCTGCTATTCACCAGCTGTACGGCCTCCTTGATTCCATGGATCGAGAGGGCCTCTTGAGTCAAGAGATGAAGAATCCAATTGCTATGTACAGCCTTCCTCCCTCCATTTAAAAAAAAATTATTTATTTTTTATTCGTTTTTAGGCCCCCCCACACACTCGTTTTTGCTGGGTTTGTGTCCATTTGCTCAGCAATTCTCTGTGTCTGTTTCCTGCCCTCTCTTTTCATCCTTTCCTGTCTTCACCAGAATTCAATCCAGGGAAACTCCAAATGGGAGAGAGGTGTCCTACCACCTGCACCACCTTAGTTCCTGATTTTACAGCATGTCTCATCTTGGCTCTCCCTTCTGTCACTCTCCTGTTATGTCATCATCTTGCTGCAAGGCTCAGCATCACCTGGAGTCACACCCATACATGGGACCTGGGGGGCTAATCACTCGTGTGGCCTGTTGGCCCGCATGCCTTCTATATTTTTCTTTATTTTTACCAGGAGGTACTGGGGGTTGAACCCAGGTCCCTCCATATGCAAGACAGTTGCCCAACCATTGAGCCACATCTGCCCCTCCTTCCTTCCTTTGAGTAACAAGCCATTACCACTTGTGATGGTCAAAGCTGCTACCTGGGGTGGACAGTCAGGGCAAGATTCAAAGATCACCAGCAGAACTCCAATTGGGACAGTAAGTTCCAAGTTTTTGGAGATTCAAGTCCAGTGCAAAATATGCCCAATGCTGCACTGTGAGGAGGCCACGATCTGCCACAATCTGATGGCCAGGCTATTCAACTTTGATGTGGAGAGGCTCAAACTTTTCAGGTGGAGAGGCTCAAACTTTTCAGCAGAGGAGCTGCAAGTCTCCCTTCTGCTTCCTCCAAGTCCTTTTTGTTGGCCAACAAGACCTAATCACGCTGGTCTGTTAACAGATCAGCCAGATGATGGATAATTTCTGCTCTCTGCTCTGGAGATAAATTGGCCAACGTCCTTCCTCCAGATGGAGCCATTTCTCCCTGCTGTTCGATGATAGGGCCTGCAGGCTTCACTTCTGAAAAGAAGGTGCCAACCTTCTTTTCCTCCATGATGTCTGTGATGACGTGGACAGACACCTTTGGGTGAGTCCCATTGGCAATAACAGAAGTACCACCTTGCAAAACCCAATGAGCTGGCTTCACCTTGGCTTCCATGCCCCCCATCCTCACTCTAGACTTGGTTCCAAATGTCACAGACTGTTGATCTCCAGGATAAAATATATCAATGAGTTTTGCATCATCTGACCCTGGGGGGCTTTCAAAGAGGGCTTCTACATCTGAAAGAACAATCAAGAGATCAGTTTGCATTTCCAAGGCCAGACCAGCAGCCAGGTTATCATTATCTTTAATAGTAATGACCCCCAGAGATCACTATTGGGCTCAGCTGGGGGGACAAGAGCATCATTTGTGTTGACAATGGGGACAGCGTTCATTCGGAGGAGCTTATGAAGTGTCCCAGTGAGGTTCTGGTGTTTCTGCTCATCGTGGAAATCCAGATTGTTCACCAAAATCTGGGCAGCCCAGATGCTGTACTGAGTAAATATGGCCTCATATGTGGCCATCAGCCCACTCTGTTCAGTAGCTGCACAGGCTTGTGCCTCTCAGACTGGAATTGCCATCTCCTTCAGCTGATTCTTCCCTGAGTGCAGAGCCTCTCTCACACTCTGAGACAGGAGAATCTCCTGGTGCAAGCATTACTTGCCAAAGACTATGGCTCCACTGGTCACCAGCATCATCTCTCAGCCCTGAATCTGCAGCACTGGCACCTGCTCCACAATCTATGCCAGGCACATAAGTGCCAGGCCACATTCATCTCCATGTATCACCATGGCGCTTCCAAGTTTCACCACGATCCCCTTAGCATGTTTAAGTTCACAACAGTGGGCAAAAGACTTGTCATGTGCAAGACTGAGGGGTACAGTGATAAAAGAAATGTTGCTCCAAGAACGGATAAGTCTGATGACTGAGGGTTGGACATAATAAAACTTGGAGACAGCTGTGGATTGGAACCAGGGCAGGGCACATTGGATGAAGGGCTGGAACCCAGAGCGGTAAACTTGACTTAGCATGCTGAGATATGGTCACTGATCACAGTACATTTCTTTTTCTTCTGTCCACGACTCGAAGATGGATGTTATGGAAGCGGCGCTAGAGTAAACCAGGGCTGCAAGGCCTTCATTGTTGGCTGAGGGCAAGAGGATGCCCAGTAGTTGTGCCCCAGCAACTGTGTAAGCGCATTTTGAGAATGGGGTCCTCACTCCACGTGAGGAGCCCTGTCTGCAGCCTGCTGGGGAAGAAGCTGCGGAGGCGGGGCTCGAACTTTCGGCGGGTGGACGGGGTGTGTGCAACATAATTTTTAAAAAGTGGCTAGTAATTAATATTTTTTCATTTCAAGATAAGAAGTAAGAATCATAGGAAAGTCTTGAAATCAACTGAAAGACGTTTGGATTAAATACAGTAATTTAAAAAGATAATACTGGAATATCAGCCAAAACTCTCAATTAAAAGTTAATTATAATTGTTTATTAAATTTTTTAGTGTCACAATTTTAGATACGCTATTTATGATAGTTGGATTTTCAATAAATGGAAAAAAACTAATTTAGATTACAAAAGTCTTTCTTGATATTGGCCAAATAGAAAAATAAATTATGGAGTAAATTTTTAAAATTATCTCTCTATTGGGCAATTTGGCTGCCCGTTTAAAAGGGCCCACTCTATTGAGGAAAGACTGACATGAATCAATTTCTGTCACAATAGCTAACATTTTATTTATGGTAGTTTATTCTTCATACGTGCATTCAGGAGAATATTCTAGCAGGAATGGTAAATAGATATTTTCTCAAGTGTGAAGGTCATTTGCTTGGTAATGACTTTTCCAAGAGGAATTCTAGGTAAATGCTTTCTTTGGGGGAGAATGAGTCTGGAGCATTGATCACCTATCAGATGTTAGTCTAAGGAATACCCTGGTACAAGCTGTAGGGATACTGAGGTGGCCTGGTGAGGGTGAATAGGATGGTCTGCAACTCTTCCCTTTACCACTACACCAACTTACCCTTTGGGGGAATGTTTACAGCCTAGTTACCCTAGTAGTTTTCCATTAACATCTTTTTACAACCTCAACCACTTATGGGTCAATAATTTTAACTTCCTAAATTCTTCTGGATGAATGACAATTTTAAAAAAATAATTTCAACTTTTATCACTGCAGGCACTTGTAGATCTTGGGCTTGTATTTTTAACCTCTGTACAGCACCACATTATATTATAACATTAATTATCAAGCTGATCTTTTCAATGGACCTTTAATTTGCCTTCAGTTTTTCATTATAATAATTTATTTCATAAGCATCATGCTTGGCCATGTCTTGAAGACAGAGACAGTAGATGCTCAAGGGATATACCTTGAAACATGAATCATAGAATGTATATATACATCTTGAACTTCTCTGGATAATGCAGTTAGCTCTTCAAATCAATTTACCTTCTACACAGTAGTGTATCGTCATCCCTATTTCTTCACATCATGTTCAAAGCTTGATATTGTCAGTATTTGAAAGTTTTATCAGATGAATGTAAAGAGGTATTTAATTAGGACTTTATTGTTGATTTTCCACAGTTACTAGTGATTTGGCAAATCATTTCAGTTATTTGCCTTCTGGATGTATTCCATAAATCACTCATACACTTTAACTTCTTCTAACTTATTTTTCCTTTAAAATGATTTTTTATATTTCCTATATTATGAAGCATGATTATTTATTATGTATTTTGTGAAAATATTTTCTGAGCCTGTTCTTTATTTTCCTAAACTGTTAATTGTATGTTTATCTTATATAACATTTAAAATTTTTATGCAGTCAAATTTACCACTAATTGCATCTAGGTCATTATTATTGGGGGCTGGTTTTTAAAAATATTTCTCTGAGCCTGTCATAAAACAATATTTCCATTTATTTTCTTTTCAGTATTTAGGTTTTTAAAATATCTGAATTTTATTTTTGTGCATGGAGAGAAGTAGCAGTATTTTAAGTACACATGTATACATATATATAAGTATGCATATATAATGATATACATATATATCATTCTGATTCTATCAAAATCAATTTTCTTCTCTCTTTCCTCCTTTTCCACTGTAATGTGATGCATACTCTGTTGTGTTTTGGTCTCCATCCATGAATGGACTGTTTCCTTTTCCTTTGGAGCTATTGCTATCATTTAACAACAATACTTTTTTAGTGACTGTAACATCATAGATATGATATCTATTGAGCTTTTAATCAAAATTCTGGTTCTTTAAAATCAAATTTTATTATCATGGTTCTTAAAGTTTACATATGAATTTCAAACAAAAATCATAAATCTATATTAAATGAGGTTAAGGTTTTGAATGAAATTTCACTGAAGATAACTTCTGCAAAGAATTGTTACATTATTGAGACTTCTCATTGTACATACTGTATACCCTAATTATTCTCATCTCTTTTTTATTCTTAAATAATTTTTAAAACTATTTCCTTGAAAACAATATTTTCCCTCTTAGTTGAGAGATATTAACATACACTTTATATATTAAAATGTACTTGGAATGTGTAAAATCTCTTTTTTCAAAAGAAAATTCAGAGTAGAGTTTGCAAGTAAACATTTTGGAGGAGACACCATTATTCCACAATATTGAGGCTGGATCACTTGCAAGAATGGAAGAAGCTTCAGAATTCCATGGAACGCATCTGATTTTTAGGACATAAGAGGAACTTACTTTGACTCATTGATTAGGTGGCAGTTTGTCTGTTTTACAGGGGCAGATATAGGGAAGGTGGGCTTTATTTATATTGTATCAAATGTAAAGAACAAGGAATTTGATTGGCTATCTGGATCAGCTGCCTTTGTGGGAATTTCAAATTACAAAAGATATTAAGAAGAAATGCATGAGATTTGGGTGGGGCTCTGAGGGATCCCTGGGAGCTTTCTGCATATAATTTTATTACTTTATTCTTTTTAAATTAAGGAATCTTGCGTGGCCATTTTCCCTCACAGATTTGACATTTTTTTTCAATTCTTTTTAAATACTTTTTTTAAAATTAAAAATGCTTTATATTACATAAATATTACATAAAAAATAGAAAGGATTCCTATATGCACCACTTTCTACCCCTCTCACCATTTCCCACATTAACAACATCCTTCATTGGTGTGGTACATTTGTTACAATTGAATACATATTGGAGTATTGCCCCCAAGTGTGGATTATAGTTAACATTATAGATTACACCCAGTCCCACACAATTTTGTAAGTTATGACAACATATATAATGGCCTGTATCCATCATTGTAACATCATTTAGGACAATTCCAATGTCACAAAAGTCCCCATTTTGCACCTGTTTTTTCCTCTCCCTCCCCTATAACCTCCGGGGACCACTGCCTCCACAACAATGATAAAATTCTTCCATTGCTAAAATAACAATAAGTCTATAGAAGAATAACAATAAGTCTACTCTAGTTCATTGTTCATTTTCCAATCCTGAGGATTCTGGGATGGTTATGGCTGCTTTGCCTCTAATTGAGAGGGGGCTTAGATCCCATGGGGCAGATGGATGGAACTATCTTGCTTGCAGTTGCAGACTCTCTCTAATCCTTGGTGAGTCTTTGCTGAGAGATTTATCCATTGGCTTTTCATTGTATATTAACCTTGCACTTCAATCCTCTGTTTTCATGTAAACTGCAATTTAGGTCTGAGTCTTGGTTAGATTCAGGTAAAACATTTTTGAAAAGAACATTTGAAAGATGACATATTATTCTATTAAATAGACATATCAGGAGACACATAATAACAGGTGTTTTAACTATTTTTGATACTAATTTTGATTACATATTTACAGAAGCAATCGTCAATTTTCCCCATTGTAAATATAGAGAATGTAATTAAATGTTGAAATCCTGTCAGTATAAGAATATCTCATTCCCTTACAACAATTTTCTTAATGATTTATAGCATACATTTCTGATTGTTGCTGGCATCAGTTTTAGAATAAGTAATTAGAAATTAGATTTTTCAAATTACATAATTCCCTCTACATTTATAGTACTGATCTTTGAAAGGAAAAATAAAACAATTTCTCTGTATTTCCCAAAGTAAATACATATTATCAAAATGAGGTAATTGAAAATTCTGCAGATCATTCTCATAAAGAATACAATTTGTAAAATATTAAATAAACATCATTTTAGGAATGCAAATTTAAGGGAAACTGTCCACAGATTTCTTCTGTTTTGACATTTCTTCATTTAAATCAGCAATACATACTCATCAAAAATATCTAATTATATTTTGCAGCTCTTTTTCTTAATATGAAACAAAAAACAATTTTGTGATTTTCTGTCGATCCTCTGGAAAAACTTAAATACAATTTTTCATGCAACAAGTATCTTGAAAATGATTAAGTTACTTTTATTATTAGAATCTGGTTTTGGAGTGCCAAAAAATCAAGAGTTTTCAAAAGATATTTGGGGACATGATTAATAAAGATTGCATGTGACTGAGAAGCAATAACTATTCATCTGTTTAATCCAATTGAAAAAAAATGGTGACAAGAATGAAAAAAACATAACATTAATCAGAAAAACTTAGGGTCAAGGACTGACCCTACACAACTTCATGACTTACAATAAAGTTTGTGATCAAAATCAGGTGGTATTAGTGAAAGAAGAGACAAATCAATCTGTCCGGAATAAGACTCACATAAATATAATAAATATCTCTGTAATAAAGCAATTCAATGGAGAAATTATAATCTTCCCCAAATTGTGTTGGAACAACTGGACACCCACATAAAAAGAAATTAGTTTAGAAACAGACACTTCATCTTTCCCAAAACTTAACAAAAAATGGATCATGGATCTAATGTAAAATGTAAAGCTTTAAAACTTCTAGAAGAGACCACAGGAAAGTTATTGGTGACCTTGAGTTTGGTGATGCATTTTTTAGATACAACAAGAGATACTTGCAAACCACATATCTGATAAAGTTTGTATATCTATAATATTAGAGGAATACTTAAAATTCTACAATAAGGAAATAACCTAATAACAAAATGGACAAAAGATATGAAGAGCTACCTTCCCAAAGAAAATATACCAATGGAAAATTAGCATATGGAAATATGTTCAATATCATATGTCATTAGAGAATTGCAAATTAAAGAAAAATGAGACACCATACACACTTATAAGAAAGTCTAAAATTCAAAACACTATCAATCCAAATGCTGGCAAGAATGTGGAGCAATAGGTACACTCATTCTTTGCTGGTGACACAGCCATATTGGAGGACAGTCTGGCAGTTTCTTACAAAGCTCAACGTGGTTTACCAGGCAATACAGCAATTGTGCACCTAGGTAATTATTCAAATGGGTGAGATCATATGTCCCAACAGAAACATGCAGCTTTATTCAGAATTGCCAAAAAATATAAGCAACAAAGATTCCCTATTATGTGGGAATGCATTAAAAACTGTGGTATATCCACACAGTGAAGTATTATTCAGCAATAAAAAGAGTTGTATTATCAAGCAATGAAAATACATGGAGGAAACATAAATGCATGTTGCTATGTGAAAAAAGCAAGTCTGAAAAAGTCACGTATTGTTTGATTTCAACTATATAACTTTCTGGAAAATAAAAAACTATAAAGACCACTAAAAGATCAGTGGTTGCCAAAAATTCAGTGGTACTGAAGTAGGATAAATTGTTGGAACACAGGATGTTTTGGGGTCAGAGAAACTTTTCTGTTTGATACTGTAATGGTGGAAATATTACAGTATAACTTTGTCAAAATCCATATAACTGTATAACACAAGAATGAATCCTAATATAAACAAGAATTAGTTAAATAATAGTGTATCAATATTGCTTCATCAATTACAACAGATAATCTGTACCAATGTACAATATTAATAATAAGAAAAACTGCATGTTCAGGCTGAGGTGATTTCTGGGAATTATCTCTACTTTCTGTATAATTTTGCTGTAAGCCTAATATAGCTCTAAAAACTAAAGTCTAATATATATACACACACACACACAACAAAAACCCTTAGTAAACTTTTTTTTCTCAGATAAATAAGGCCACAACAAAGTCCACATAAAGCACAGTAATTAATTCCATTAAGATACAGAATCTCTAGGTAGATTATATAGAAGGTAAAGAAGAACATTTCACATTTTAAGTTTCAGTGAATAAACTGAAGAGACAGTTCCAAGATGGCATTAGTTTAGGTGGGCACTCACAGCAAGCTCACAGAGCAAGGCGGATTGTGGATGGGGTCCTGCCCGGGGGTCTGTGCTGAGGGCAAATGGAGTGAGAAGCTTGGGACATCTATCAGTGCAGATCGATGGCATGGATGGAACGGCAGAGATTCATCGGTTTTAAGCCTGCTTGCGGTGATTGGCACGGACCTCTGAACCCCGCGGTTAGGGGAAAAAAAAGGGGGGGGGGAGCCGGTTGGAGCCACGAGCCCTAGGGCTTGGCAACTGGGTGACAGGGCCCAGTGAGAGGGGGGTGTTCTCTGAGGGGGGGCTCTGGTAAAGGGGCAAGAGAGTTTTATTTTCTGGGGATTTGGCTTCCTGGAGCCCCTTGCACCTTCGGTGAACAGAACAGTTGGAGTGAATTGGCACCTGGTGGAGGGGAGGCGTGAATCTGTTCGGAGAGGGAGTTGATTTGTCTATCTGCCCAGGGATAAGCCCTGGACCCCCACGGAGCCAGGAAGAGGGGGCACTCACCAAAAGAAGGATGGTTCTGGTGAAGGACAGGGAGGGGAATTTTTTTTGCCATTGATTTGGCTGCCTGGACCTCCTCATAGCTTTGAGAAGCAGAAAAGCTGACTTGAAGCAGCACCAGGCTGAGAGGAGAGGTGAATCTGCTGAGGAAACTTGATTTACCCAGCAACCCAGTGACTCTGGGGCTAGCCTCCAGAAGGGGCAGAGTCGGCCGTCTTTAGCACTCTGTACTGACTAACATCATAGCTCCAGCCCCCAGGGGAGTCCAGGAAGTGGGACATGCTTGATTAATTTCCACAAGCCCAGATAGGGTCCCCTCTTTGAGGGGGGTGGTCTAGAGGAGGACTTATTTTGGGTCTTGTATTTTGCTAAAAAATTTTAAAAAAGAAATGGTCACTTCAATAAACAAAAAATAAATTCTTTTTAATTTAGTTTAATAGCTAAAAGCTGTTTCAAGACCTGCATATAGAACCCTGTAGGGAAATTGATTGATAAACACAAACAGGCAGAGAGGATCCACGTGGACCCTAGGGGAATCATTGATCCTTCTTAGCTCTGTTTGACTGCTTGCCTGTGTGGTTGTTTGTTTTTTTTCTCTGTTTATTTGTTGTCTCTTGCTTTTCTTTCCTCTTTCCTCCCCCCTTTCTTCTTTTCTTTAATTTTTTAAAATTAGGTGATGCTAGCTTGTTGCTTCTTTGCTGTGCTTCTTCTTCAGTAATTTCCCATTCTCTGTCTATATTGATTTTGTATTCCAAACCATCATTTATCCTTCCTTCATCTTTCTGCCTTCTGCTTTCTGATGTGGCTCTTATATACCACATTTTTTCATATGCCCACAACTTAAGGGTGTCAATTTCTATTCCATCTATTTTGTTTTCTTCTTTTTTTATTAATATTAAATCTTTCCTTTCAGCCCTCACTTCACTATTACTCTCCCTCCTCATAATTCTAGCCTTCTAAATCACTATATATATTCCTCTATTTGGTTTACCAGTCCATTGTAGAAACTCCACTTTTTTCCCTATTGCTCTACACTGCCTACATGAGTTAAATATTCATTTCATTAAGTCTCATTTGGCCCCTCTTCTAATGTTTATCAATATTACTATTATCCTTCTTCCATCCTCACATCTTTTGATTCCTCTGGCCTTAATCTTTTGCCTTCCAGGGAACATAGAGAGAAACAAGGAAATAAAATAAGAAGAAAAAGTGTCAAAGAGAAAACTTAACACACATGCAGAACCACCAGCTAAATAAAACAATAGAGCAGAGAGAGAAGCTAATCAACTGAATAAATCCATCAAGATAAAATTATGACTAGAGGGCAACAAAAAATTACAAATGACACTGAGAAACAGGAAAACATGGACCAGTCCAATGAACAAACTAAAAACCAGGAAGTGATGCAGAACATCGAACAACTAATCAAAGCTATCCAAACAAATATCATTGACCAACTTAAAGAACTGAAGGAAGAGATTAAGGATATAAAGAAGACACTGGAAGAACATACTGAAGAAATTGTAAACATGCCTAAAAAGATAATGGATATGATGGTGAACAATGGCACAATCCAAGTAATCAAAAAGACTCTGGATTCACATAACAGCAGATTTGAACAGGCAAAAGAAAGAATTAGTGATGTGGAAGACAATATAGCTGAAATCAAACAGAGAGTAGAACAGACAGACAAAAAGATAGAAAAAATCCAGCAAGGACTCAGGGAATCAACCGACAACACAAAATGCACAAACATATGCATTATGGGATCCCAGAAGGAGAAGAGAAGGGAAAGGGAACAGAAGGAGTGTTGAAGGAAATAATAGCTAAAAACTTCCCAACCCTATTGAGATAGATGGATGTGCAGATCCAGGAAGCATAGTGCACCCCAAAGAGTATAAATCCCAACAGGCCAACTCCAAGACATATACTTGTCAAAATGTCCAATGCTCAAGACAAAGAGAAAATACTCAAGGCAGCAAGAGAAAAGAGAACCATCACATACAAGGGAAGCACAATAAGATTAAGTGCTGATTTCTCAGCTGAAACCATGGAGACAAGAAGACAGTGGTATGACATAGTCAAAATACTAAAAGAAAAAACTTCCAGCCACGGATTCTCTATCCAGAAAAACTGGCATTCAAAAATGATGGAGAGCTCAAAATATCCACAGATAAACAGAAATTAAGAGAGTATGTCAATAAGAAACCTGCACTTCAAGAAATACTAAAGGAATTTCTACAAGTTGAAAGGAAAAAACAAGGGAGAGAGAGTTGGAGGAGAGTTTAAAAACAACTGAAAAAACAAAAACAAGAAGAAAACAACATATGACATACATTAACCCAAAGAAAAAAATGGCTGAAGTAAGAAATTCATTATGAGTGATAACACTGAATGTTAATGGATTAAATTCACCAATCAAGAGACACAGATTGGCAGAATGGATAAGGAAATATGATCCCTCTACATGCTGTCTACAAGAAACCCACCTTCGGCCCAGGGATTCAAGGAGGCTGAAAGTGAATGCCTGGAAAACCATTTTACAAACTAACTATAGCCAAAAAAGGGCAGGAGTAGCTATTCTAATATCAGACTAAATAGATTTTAAATGCAAAACTATTGTAGAGACAAAGTTGGACACTATATATTAGTAAAAGGGGTAATCTCTCAAGAAGATAGAACAATCATCAACATTTACACACCTAATTGGGGTGCTTCAAAATACATGAGGCAAACTCTGGAAAAACTAAGAGGAGAAATAAATGCCTCTACAATTATAGCAGGGTACTTCAATACACCATTATCATCACTAGACAGAATATCTAGACAGAGAATCAATAAAGAATTAAGGCTTTCAACAATACAGTAGAGGACATGGACTTAATAGACATATACAGAACACTACACCCAAATATGGCAGGATTTACATTCTTCTCGAGTGCAAATGGATCATACTCCAAAATAGACCACATGCTAGGCCACAGAACAACTCTCAATGAATTCAGAAAGATTGAGATTATGAAAGTAATTTCCCTGACCACAATAGAATGAAATTGGAAATCACTAAGGCCCAGAGAACAGGTTAGGCACAAGGATATGGAAGTTAAACAACACACTCTTAGACAAAGAGTGGGTCAAAAAGAAATCTCAAAAGAAATCAGTAACTACCTTGAAACTAATGAAAACAACAACACAACATATCAAAACCTATGGGATGCAGTGAAAGCAGTCCTGAGACGGAAGTTCATAGCCATAAATACATATATTAAAAAAGAAGAAAGAGCTAAAATTGAAGACCTAACTGCACACTTGGAGGAATTGGAAAAACAACAACAAACTAAACCAAAAGGAATTAGAAAGAAAGAAATAACAAAGATTAGAGCAGAACTAAATGAAATAGAGAATAAGAAAGCACTGGAAACAATAAACAAACCAAAAGCTGGTTCTTCAAGAATATCAATAAAATTGACAAACCCTTAGCCAGACTAACAAAGAAAAAGAGAGAACAGATGCAAATATATAAAATAAGGAATGAGCAAAGGGATATCACTACTGACCCCACAGAAATAAAGAGTATCATAAGAGGATACTTTGAAAAATTATATGCCAACAAGAATGACAATTTAGAGGAAATGGACAAGTTTCTAGAAACCCACAAACAGCTGACATTGATGAAAGAAGAAATAGATGAACTCAACAGTCCAATTACAAGTAAAGAGATAGACTCAGTCATTAAAAACCTCCCAACTAAGAAGAGTCCAGGACCAGATGGTTTCACAGCTGAATTCTATGAAACATTCCAGAAAGAGCTAACACCAATTCTACTTAAGCTCTTCCAAAAAATAGAAGTAGAAGGAATATTACCTAACTCATTCTATGATGCCAACATTACCCTAATAGCAAAACCAAATAAAGATACCACAAGAAAGGAAAATTACAGACCAATTTCTCTAATGAACCTAGATGCTAAAATCCTCAACAAAATACTTGCTAATTGCATTCAACAACATATCAAAAGGTTTATACACCATGACCAAGTGGGTTTCATGCCTGGTATGCAAGGATGGTTCAATATAAGAAAATCAATCAATGTAATACACCACATAAACAGATTGAAAGAAAAAAATCACATGATCATCTTTATAGATGCAGAAAAAGAATTTGACAAAATACAGCACTCTTTCCTCATAAAAACACTACAAAAGATAGGAATAGATAGAAACTTTCTGAATATGATAAAGGGTATATATGAAAAACCCAAAGCTAACATCACTTTCAATGGTGAAATCCTAAAAGCCTTCTCTCTGAGATCAGGAACAAGACAAGGATGTCCACTATCACCACTCCTATTTAACATTGTCTTGAAAAACTTGCACAAACACTGAGTCAAGGAAAGGACATAAAATGCATCCAGATTGGAAAGGAAGTAAAAACTTCATTATTTGCAGATTACATGATCCTATACATTGAAAGCACTGAGAACTCTACAACAAGACTTCTAGAACCTATAAAGGAGTTCAGTAATATTACAGGCTATAAGATCAATGCTCAAAAATCAGTAGCATTTCTGTACACCAATAATGAGCAAACTGAGGAGGAAATCAGGAAAAAAAATACCATTTACAATAGTAACTAAAAAAATCAAAAGCCCAGGAATAAATTTAACTAAAGATGTAAAGGACTTATATACAGAAAACTACACAACACTGTTAAAGGAAATCAAATGAGACTTAAATAATTGGGAAAATATTCCCTGTTCATGGATAGGAAGACTAAACATCATCAAGATGTCTATCCTACACAAACTAATCTACAGATTTAATGCAATCCCAATAAAAGTCAACACTATATTTTTTAAGGAACTGGAAAAACTAACCACAAAATATATTTGGAGAGGCAAGAGGCCCCGAATTGCCAAAGACATATTGAAAAAGAAAAATGAAGTTGGAGGTATCACATTACCTGACTTTAAAACATACTACAAAGCTACAGTGATCAAAACTGCGTGGTATTGGCACAAGGATAGACCTACTGACCAATGGAACCAGATTGAGAGTTCTGATATAGATCCTCGCATATCCAGTCATCTGATATTTGACAAGGCCAAGAAACCCACTCAGTTGGGAGAGAGTGGCCTCTTTAACAAGTGGTGCTTGGAGAACTGGATATCCATATCCAAAAGAATGAGAGAAGAATACCATCTCACACCTAATACAAAAATCAACTCAAGATTGATCAAATATCTAAATATAAGAGCCAAAACCATAAAAACCTTGGAAGATAATGTAGGGAAGCATCTACAGGACCTTGTAATAGGAAATGGTTTCATGAACTTCACAGCCAAAGCACGAGCAGCAAGAGAAAAAATTGATAAATGGGATCTCCTCAAAATTAAAAACTTCTGCACCTCTAAGCATGTTATTAAGAAAATAAAAAGGCAACCTACCCAGTGGGAAAAAATATTCGGCATCCATATATCTGATAGGAGCCTAATATCCTGCATATATAAAGAAATCCTTCACCTCGAAAATAAAAGGAAAACAACCCATATAAAAAATGGGCAAGTGACCTGAAAAGACACTTCTCCAAGGAAGAAATACAAATGGCTAAAAAGCACATGAAAAAATGCTCAACATCACTTGCTATCAGGGAAATGCAAATGAAAACTACAATGAGATACCATCTTACACCCATCAGAATGGCAGCTATTAAAAAAACAGGAGACACTAAATGTTGGAGAGGATGTGGAGGAATAGGAACCCTCATCCACTGCTGGTGGGACTGCGGTATGGTCCAGCCACTGTGGAGGACAGTTTGGCGGTTCCTCAGAAAACTAGCAATAGATCTTCCGTATGATCCAGCAATTCCACTGCTGGGTAT
>JAKSZT010023127.1:295936-319591 GCA_026826555.1 Tolypeutes matacus | reverse complement strand
CCTAATATCCTGCATATATAAAGAAATCCTACACCTTGAAAATAAAAAGACAAACAACCCATTTAAAAAACAGGCAAGTGACCTGAAAAGACACTTCTCCAAGAAAGAAATACATATGGCTAAAAAGCACATGAAAAAGTGCTCAACATCGCTTGCTATCAGGGAAATGCAAATCAAAACTACAATGAGATACCATCTTACACCCATCAGAATGGCAGCTATTAAAAAAACCGCAGACAATAAATGTTGGAGAGGATGTGGAGGAATAGGAACCCTCATCCACTGCTGGTGGGACTGTGTTATGGTCCAGCCACTGTGGAGGACAGTTTGGCGGTTCCTCAGAAAACTAACAATAGATCTTCCGTATGATCCAGCAATTCCACTGCTGGGTATATACCCAGAAGAACTGAAAACAAAGACACAAACAGATATATGCACACCAATGTTCATAGCGGCATTGTTCACCATTGCCGAAAGTTGGAATCAACCCTGGTGCCCATCAACAAATGAATGGATAAGCAAAATGTGGTACATACATACAATGGAATATTACTCAGCTGTAAGAAGGAATAAAGTGCTAACACATGGAATAACGTGGATGAATCTTGAAGACCTTATGTTGAGTGAAGCAAGCCAGGCATTGAAGGATGAACAGTACATGACCTCACTGATTTGAACTGAGGAAAGTGATCAGTGTCTGAGAACCATTGTCTGAAAGATAGGTTAACAAGGGAGAGAAAGAGAAGAGCAGGCTTTGAGCCATCACCCATATGGACATAATCTATGGTAAAGGGATAGAGTAGAGTTGCATATTGAAGGATAGGACAGATGGGTAGTGATATTACTGGGTTTGGTGGTGCAGGGTTGACAGGTGGGTAGATTAGGAAGGGCAGGTTGGAATACCCAAGGTATGTAACTATGAATCTTGTCATTCCATGAGTCAAGACAGGGGAGTGTCATATGCCCCAGGGAGAGGGAGAGGAAGGAACAGATAAGAACAAACAGGGGATATTTAGTGGTCATGGGAAAAGTTTTTCATTACCTTACAGTAATGGACACAGGACATGGTAAATATCATCAAAACTTTTTAAACTGTATCATCTAAATTGTAAACTATACTGTAAACAATTGACAATGTTTAATTGCTATATTTTACTATCTGTATAATAGTTATAACAATGCTAACATCCAAAAAAAAAAAAAGATTTTAATATGGGGTGGGGAAGGGGGATGGTGGTTGTATATGTGGGAGACTCTAGTATTCCATGTGTGACTTTGCTGTGACCTAAAACTTCTTTGAAAATTAAATGAAAATTTGGGAGACACTGGGGAATGAGAGGGGGAAGGTGTCATGGCACACTGGACATCCAATAATACAGTGATAAAAAGAAAAAAGAATTTTTTTTTTAAAAAAAAGAGAATTTCTTTTTTTTTTCCAGTTTTTTTGAATGTCCCAATCTGCTAATTATATTTTGTTTTTTGTTTGTTTGTTTGTTTGTTGTTTTTTGTTTTTGTATTTTTTTCCTAAGTTTCCTTGTGATTATCTCTTGCATTTGAGCTCATCATTGTTGTTTCTTTTCCCTGTTAAGTGTATTTGGTTATTATATGGGCTACATGTTCAGGGAAGATTTAGATCACAGAACGGTTACAATGGGGGCTGCAGAGGGTTATTGGTGGGGGGTGTCTGGGAGGGGGGATTCATGGGAGTAAGTTCATCTGAATATACATGAAAGATATATAAAATTGTTCAAATGATCAAGGGATGGGGCATGGTTACGATGGGTAGACAATCACTCAATAAATGAGAGAATACTGAATTCCCAGCCTGGAGAGCTCTGCCACATTCTCCAAGGGAGCAGCAACAGACCTCTGAGTGCAGGGACAGTGTCTGTCAAAAGAGGATGGCCCACTGATGAGTTCTTGTTATTGATGACTAGCCTTATGAGTCTTTGCTCTTGTAATTGAAACTTAGCTTACTGTTATGGGGTGCCTAACGGTTGCCTCGTTGTTGCTCAAATGTGGCCTCTCTCTAAGCCAAACTCAGCATATGAATGCATTACCTTCCCCCCAAAGTGGGACATGACTCCCAGGGAATAGCCTCCCTGGCAATGAGGGATTAATACCAAGTGCCAACTGGCAACATGATGGGAAAAAGACCTTGAATAAAAGGGGGAAAAGGTAAAGACATATGAGTTTAAGTGGCTAAGAGACTTCAAAGAGAGTCGGGAGATCATCCCAGAGGTAACACTTACGCACACATCAGTAGGATCTCAGAGAACACCAAATTATATATCACCCCACAGAGAGGGTCTCCTGAGGGCTCTGGAGACACCCAGGTCCTATATAATGGGGGATAGCCCCAGAGACTGATGCCTTGTCAGTGGGCTCTATTTTGGGATCTGTGCTCCTGAGAGTGACAGAGTTGGACTCAAATAAGTCCTCCCTGCACATGGTTCATCAGTCCCTTCTATTCAAACCTGTATGTGATGCTGGAGTTTTTAGGTGTACTTCCAGAGACTGGAGCCTCTGGCCTACCTATGTGCCAGGTGTGTGTGGAATCTCGGTGGAGCTGCAACTCCTAATCCTACAGCTCAATGGACTCATCCAAGTCACCTGGCTAGGAGACGATGATGGGTAACGGCCATCCCAGGGAATGGAGATGGCCTGCAGCTGCAAGCAGGCTAATAACACCCACAATATCCATGATTTATAAGCCCTCTCTCACTTGGAGGTGGAGTGGACATGACCATCCCAGTCCCCTCAGGATTGGGGAAAGAACTATGGACTAGAGTGGACTTAATGGTATTCTGTTGTACACATATGGTAATTCTAGCAATGGAAGAGATTATAACAGTGAGGTGGAGCCGGTGGCCACTGGACATTTTCAGGGCAGGGAGGGGAAGTACAGTTGAATTACAGGGGCTTTTCGGGACTTGGGGGTTGTCCTGAGTGCCGTTGTGGCAACGGATGTAGGCCATTTTAAATCAGCACACACACACCATTCAGAACTGTGTGGGAGAGAGTGTTGTCTACGATGTGAACTGTGGTCTATGGTTGGTGGCAAGGCCCCAGGATGTGTATATGCATTGAGGGTGATGAGCCACACTGATGAAGGATGTTTGTGTGGGATGTTGTGGGAGGTGTGGGATGTGGGGAACATGGGAATCCCTTTAATTTCTGTGTTATATTTAGTTAATCTAAGCACCTTTTAAAATATAAATAAATAAATAAATAAACAAACAAACAAATAAATAAATAAACTGAAGAAGAAAGTCCATTACAAATGTGTGATTTCTACTATAACATGTAATATTAACAAATTTCAAAGCCTCTTTAAAGACTCAGATAATAAAACAAAGCAATATTAAGCTCACGTATGGAAAGATAAAGCCTTTTCTGAATACCAGGCATGATGACACACAGGCACATACAGGTCTTATATTGTCAAACCACTGCCTGGTCTTTCAGAAAATCTTAGTCACCTGGGTGAGTACTAACCATTTATGAGAACTTGACTAAGATGTGTCTTCAACAATTTTGCCTCTCCTTTAGGTTTCTATCATGAATTTTTAAATGGATCTTTGTAAACCTGTATAGATCCCTTAGCCTACTACGTTTTTTTGTTTGATTCTTTTTCATTACTAGGCAGTCAAAACCTGCAGGGAATTTATGAATAAATTTCATCTTGGGAGCATAAAATCTTTTCATGGAACTACATTCATTGAGCTTATTCAATAATATTTTTTCATTAATGAAATGAATCTTTCAATATAATCTATGAATGAAATAAATTAGTTGATAAATATTAAAAATGAAAGCATGATGAAAAACAAAACCATGTATTTCAGAGGAAAATATCATAGCGATCATAGAGGGAGAGATGCTTTTTCATAGAAGAGCACAAATGAGGATCATGATACCTACGTGTTAGCCTGCAATAATACAATTATCTGATCTTTGAAGCAGTCATTTCAGTTCAAGTGTATTCATTTTTTTCAGGTCAAAAATATAAATGTGTCCATTGGATTCTCGTATCAGGTTTCCCAAGGTTAATAATAAGTTAATTCATGATAAAATTAATTGTGATCTAAATTGCCCTATATCACTGGAAGTCTCTTGAAAATACTAAAATGCAGTGATCTTCTTAATTGTATATTTTTTATAGCAACCTCATCAGTGCCCGTTTCATGTCTTTGCTTCTCAGGCTGTAAATTACAGGGTTGAGGATTGGAGGTAGCATAGTGTAGAGGACAGAAAGCAGCTTGTCAATAACTGAGGGTATACTTGAAGATGGCTTGAGATAAACAAAACAGGCAGTTATGATAAAAATAGTAAAAACTGTGAGGTGGGGGATGCATGTGGAGAAAGCTTTGGACTGACCTATTGTGGTGGGAATCTTCAGCACAGTGGAAAAAATATAAATATAAGAGATTGTAATACAAGTGAAACAAGACACACCTAAACCCATACCAACCCCTAAACTTGCATAAACTACTGCTAGTGTTTCAGAACAGGAAATCCTTAATAATGAGGGAATATCACAGAAAAACTGTGGGATCACATTGAAGCTGCAAAAAGACATGGAAAATGTTACAGCTGTGTACAACCCTCCAAAGAGTGCTCCCATGGCCCAGGAAGCACTTGCCATCAACATACAAGCACTGTCATTCATGATGAACCCATAGTGCAAAGGATAGCATATGGCTACATAGCGGTCATAGGACATGGCTGTGAGGACAAATGTCTCACCTGCTGAGAAAGATGTCATTAAAAATAGCTGGAAGGCACATCCTAAAAAGGAAATGGAATAGTTGTGAGTTAGGCTGTTGACAATGAACTTTGGAATTGGAACTGACACAAGGAAGACATCAAAGGAAGACAAGTTCTTCAGGAAGAAGTACATGGGTATATGGAGTTCCAGATCTAGGGTAATGAGAGTGATGATGAGGATGTTACACATTAGAGCTGTCAGGTAAATCACTATGAAGAGCACACCATGTAAAACCTGCAATTCCAGGACTTCAGAAAATCCCATCAGGAGGAATCCTGACACCAAGGTGACATTGGCCATTATAATACATTCTTTTCATTTCCTGGCAAGGTGAGAGATACACACACACACAAAACAAAATTAATCTACACCACATAACAGGAATCATAGTGCTAGAAGTAAAAATTAAAAATTACATTGAAAAAGAGCAATGTAATAGACTCTCAAACTTAAGTACTACTGCAGATTTACATACAACATTATTTCTTTATTTGTTAAGGAAAATGGATTTCATTGGTATGGTAGGAAATTAGTTAACATTTACAAGTGTTTCAGATGATTTATAGCCTCAATCTTATCTTCCCAGGGGATGGATATAACTTGACTAATGAAACAGTTTTCTCTATTCAGAGGGGCCTGTACATCACACTATATTTATGACAAAAATCATGAAAGATCATTTTTCTTTTGGAAAAATAATACAAAGATCTATGTCTTTAAACTGTGATAGTACCCCTAATATACAACACAGGAACAGAAAATATCAATTATCATATATTGTTGTGACCATGAACTGAAATATTTATTGAATAATCTAATATAGGTAAATAAGGGTTTTATCCTGATGGACAAAGGAAAGATAAGATAAACAGTGATTCTAAGTATATAGTTGTATTATCTTAAGGTCACTCAATTCAAATACCTTGAACATCTTGTTTAGTATGAGAAGGAAACAACTGAATTATCTATCAAAATTCATATCTACTGATATTTATACTAGAGCCCTATTACATGGGGGCTTCATGGTAACAGGATTTGTTTATAGACAGTACTTGAGAGGCCATGATGACAAAATAGCTTCCCCATCCTGCCTATATTTTCTTCATCTAGTTATGTTTTCTGCAGTATATTTTTTAATACTATCAATTATTGTTTTTAAGTGTCCAAGATATTTTTCACTAGATTTTTAGTTACTGGTGCAGTTATTTATTTATTTTAAAATGTGATGAAGTGACACATATATATCTGACAATGATCTAGATGGTAGAATTAAACTAAAGATTGTTTCCTGGGAGATTGCATTCATTGGGAGGCAGTTATTGAAGTGTATATAAAATAACAAATAAGAATAATCTCAGGTGTTAACATTTGGTATTAAGATAATAAAAGAGAGTGTTTCTTCAGAAATTAACTGGATGCAAGTTTGAGATTGGGGTTGGAAAGGGCTCTTTCTGGGAGTAACTTAAAGGATATAACATAAATGAACAAAAAGAGCCTCCAGAGAAAATAACTGAGGACTGAATGCTTTAGGAAACACATGAACATT
Organism: Tolypeutes matacus; assembly: GCA_026826555.1. Lineage (NCBI taxonomy): Eukaryota > Metazoa > Chordata > Mammalia > Cingulata > Chlamyphoridae > Tolypeutes > Tolypeutes matacus. The sequence continues at coordinate 313,274 of JAKSZT010023127.1, read as the reverse complement.
TATAACTGAGAAAATAAAAGTGAAGGCAATAACATTTGGATAAAATGTGAGGAATCAGTATGTAATGAAGTTGGAACATGCCTGATGTTGAGAGAATTCTACAAATTGTCAGTTTGGAAGATTGGAGAAATTGGCAGTTAAATTTCATTCTTTTTGATGTCTACCTTAAATTACCTTATACTACAAGATTTTTTAAAATTGTTTAGAAACAGATGTTTTTTTAAGTTTTTACCAACAGAAATTTGAAATCCATTCCTTAAAATAATTCAAATTCTGCAACCACTTGTACAAAGAATTACTTACCAGATGTACTTAAGAGGAAAATCCCAACAATTGCACTGAAGGATGGAAATTTTTCTTCTACACTGAAAAGTTTATTTATACCAGTAGACCTTAAAATAAAACAGAACACCTAGCTCTTTTGGAAATTTTCTGGCATTAAGAAATATAGTTGTATTTCAAGGTTTCTGATAAAAGGCACAATAGTCTATGCTAAGCTGTGACAGATCCTTCTTATTGACTGATGCACCTTTAAGTAGTGTAGAAACAGTCATTTGCCTTCATTTTATTTCAAATCTGATGTCAATTGGAACATTGTATACTAAAAATGACTACAGCCAATTACTTTTTAAGACACAGGTCTTTGGGATTCCCCAAAGAGTTATGTCTCAGAAGTGTAATGAATATCCTAATTAACTAGTTAGCTCTTTAGACGATTATTATTATAATCACTGGTGTTTTCCATGGGCAGAATTGCTCAGACCCCAGAAAACAATCTGGAATTCACTGTGGTGGAAATGCCTCAGACTTCTCCCACAGTAATAATGGAATACTTAAATGATCCCTTAATTCCATCTGTCATAAAGTTGTAGACTGTAGGAAAATTTTTAGTAAACTTTAATATAGCTAATAATTACTTGAATATTTTGCTATAAATAAAGATTCCTATAAAATATTCTTAATGTCTTTGACTCAGTGGTTCCTTAGGAAGATCAAGAATATACATTTATTCAATAAAGTCTGTGATTCATTTTTTAACCTTTTAATTGTAGTTTATCACTCATACCTGAACATCCCTAAACAATAAATGTGTAGTATAAGTTGTGCAATTTCTTTGCAAACATGCATATCATCATACTCCCATAATTACTCCAGCACCAATACCTTGCATTGTTGAGAAACAATTGTTACTAACTACAAAGGAGCATCATCAAAACATTACTACCAACTATAGCAAATATCTTATATTTGGTATATTTTTCCCCTAACCCACTGGTTATCGACACCCTGTGTTAGTATTAAATACATTTTATAGTCCGTGAGAGGGTCTTCTCATATTTGTTTGGTTAACCACAGTTCATCTTCCACCACAAGATTCATTGTGTTATACAGTCCCATAATTTGTACAATCCATTCAAAGTGTATACTCAGTGGCTCTCATATTCATCACAGAGTTGGGTTGTCATCACCCCAGTCAATTTTAGAATGTTTTCATTATTCCAAAAGAAAAAATCCTCTTATATCTCCTAAAATTGTTCCTTATAATTGATATAAAATCATCTTTGCCATTGTGCATTGTGATTCAGTTTTTCATTATGCTTTGAGAAACCATACATAAAACTGGAGTCATCTAACCTATAAAATAAAATAAATCTTATACCATAGTCTTTCACTGTAGAGTGATGAAACTGATAATTTTAAAGACATGGTTGTAAAAATTCAGAAGTATTTTTCTTTCTTATATATTAGGTAAACATGTTTTATTAGATTCTTCCAAATTAATTTTGGTTACAGGAGATATAGTAGCACAATCCCATTTGTCTATTATATAGTCCCCCAAAATATTTTAATTAATAAAACTTGATCTCTCTTGAAGCTCTACCTTGAAGAGCTAATGGTATGATTTAGTATGATTTGAATGGGAAATTCAAAAAGATTTTTAATACTCACATATGTAGTGTATTATCATTCTTACATATTATTAATCTTGAAATATTGAATGCTTTTCATTAATATTTGTCAAATTACATATTGGCAAATAGAGATTCAGATACGAAAATAAACTAATGTAAATAAAAGTCAAGTGAGCAGTTTTGTTTTAAGAGATAGAGTCTTTTACTCTGTAGGAAAAATAAGCTCTCAAAAATTTGCTTAAAATAATTCACATTGTGTGGAAAAAAATAAGATAATTCATTTAAAATGTTTACAACAATTTGTTAAAAAAGGGGTTGAATTAATTGATAAAACATCAGGTTAATTCCAGAAGGAATATCATAAATAAATATAGTTGTTCTTTAATTTTGTAATGAAATTATCTTCCTTAGTCATACTGTAGTTCTGGTATTTGATTCATGTTAATGAAGTCCCTATATGTGACAGGTGTTGCAATAGAGTTGTTAAAACCAAATCTTTTTCTTGACCGTCTTTTTAAAAATATTTTTATTTTTAAAGAAGCTTTAGATTACATAAATGTTACATAAATAATATAAGGGTTCTCATAAGCCCCACTACCTTTCCCTCCCACACCTTCTTTCATTAACAACATCCTTCATTGGTGTGGTACATTTGTTATAAATGATGAACACATATTGAAGCATTACTACTAACTATGGACTATAGTTTACATTATACTTAACACTCTGTCCTGCACAATTTTGTAAGTTATGACAAAATATACAATGGCCTGTATCTGTCAGTGAAATATCACTCATGACAATACTCCAGGAAGTGTAGAAAATTATTCAATTTAACACCACTTATGTGTCTACACCAGGAATCAAAATCAATCATTTAAAATTCAAAGCACACAGAATACTTACATCTCAAGGTTCAGTCTCCACCTGAGAGTCAAAATAATATCTGTTATCTAAGTTTCATTCCCCAATGTCTATCTGTTAGACCTCCAGTGATTAAAGCAACATTTTAAAGTAAGGAGTGAAGGTAAAGTTTTGGAAACAAGGAATATTGTAAAGCTCGTGTCCATGGAAAATTCTTTTACAGAAATCACTTTCCTATGTTGATATGCTTCAGCATTAGCAGGGTTCTATGAATTGAAGATATTTGGCTCATAATGCTAGAATCTCATCATTTCAGTCAAACTAGTTCAAAGTATTCATTAATTTTAATAGATTTACAAGAGGAATCAGAAAGTCTAGGAAGAGAGCCTTATTGACTACTCTGAGAAGGAACACACATACACTCTAAAAGGCAAGAACTCACATTAAATTATGAAAATGTTGACTTGATATTAAATATGAAAAAATATAATTTGCAATCATTGCACAATGTACATGCTTTATCTTTGATTTTTTTGTACACTAAAACCCTTACTTTTTAAAGTTTTGATGTAATTTCAAACTTCCAGAAAAGTTGTAAGGTTATTGAATGAACTTTCAAATAATGTTTACCTGAGTCCTTAATTTTTAATATTGGGCAACAGTTCAGGAATCACAATTGGGAAATTGAATACTAACAGATTATTTGGTCTATTTTTATACACATGTTCCATTTTAAAAATTTGTAACTGTAATGCCATTTATAGTATTCCCCAATCCCAGGTCAGGGTACAATCCAGCATCAATATTGAGCTTAGTTGGTGTGTTCCTTTATTTTCCTCTAACCAGTTTCAGTCTTTATTTTTTATGGCACTGATATTTTTTAGTAATATAGGACAGTTATTGGAGGAAAACTTCCCTCATATGTGGTTTTTATATTATTTCCTCACATTTAGATGAGGTTAGCATTCTTGGCCATGAATAATACATGAAGATCACAAATCAGTAATACTCAATTAGTAATTGGTTTCTCTTCTCTTCAATGGCAATTAAGCCAATACTCTTTTCTGTTTTTAATTCTTGAGACAGTTTGGAGAAACATTGCTAAAAGTGTGTATGAGATTAGCATCTGTAAGTAAAAAAGATGAAAACATAATTGGTATTTAGAAAATAAAATATTGGGCCTAGATATGATCATTTTTCTTCTGTTTTCATTGATTTTAGATCAATTTATTTAATAGCAATGTTCATATAATGAATTCACACCAATTATTTTTACATTCTTCTCTGCCTTCCCTTTTTTTCACTGTTCCATACTTGGAAACTGTATCTTAAAAATATGAATATATTTACTAACTTTTACAACCCTAAAATGCACATAACACAGTTTTAGGATTTTGACAACCATAACACCATGAAACAGACCTATTAAAACAATTGAAGATTTATTTGTAGTTCTTTTTTAACTGTATTAGTCAGCCAAAGGGGTGCTAATGCAATATACCAGAAATGGGGTGGGTTTTATAAAGGGTATTTATTTGGGGTAGAAGTCCTCAGTTACCAGGCCATAAAGCGTAAGTTTCTTCCCTCACCAAAGTCCATTGCCACGTGTTAGACCAAGACAGCAGCCAACATTTGCCAGGGTTCAGGCTTCTTGGGTTCCTCTCTTCCCAGGGCTATGCTTCTCTCCTGGCTTACTTCCTCTGTTTCCTCCACAAAGTCAGCTATAGACCATTAGGCTCTCTAGACTTTGCTTCTCTCCACAAGGCCAGCTGTGAACTCTCAGGAAAATGGCTTGTCTCTATCCTGGAGCCTTCTCTCCAACATCAAAACGCCAATATCAAAAAACTGCTCTCTCTTGTCTTTTGCCTTGCCTTTTATATTTGATTCCCCCACCCACCAAGGGGTGGGGCTCAATGCCCTGCTGATGTGGCCCAGTTAACTCCCTAATTATAACTTAATCATGCCCAGATTAACAGACCAGTTTACAAGCATGATCCAATTATATTTTTGGAATTCATAATTACATCAAATTGCCCAATGGGTACATTGCCCTTAGGCTGAGAAGGTATATAGAACCTACTCTTCTCAATTTAGGTGAAATGTTTTTTTATTAAATGGGTATGGTTTTAATTGAAATGTAATTATTCTGTTAGGATTGCAAACACATCCTTCATCTATCCAAGTTTGAGTATATTCGATTAAAACTGAGGATTGACATGTTCAAGAGGGAAAACTGAGTGAGATCATCTGAAGGTGTTTTGGTAGCACCTAACTTTGCATGGAAAACTGCTAGAGTATTTCTTTGGTATTCTGATACTATTTTGGGGGGCTGAGACTCACTTTTAATAATAGAAGAAAAAAGAAGACATTTGGTAAGTCACTGAGTAGTTGTCTTCTGTATAGGGGATCCAGTTGAGGTAAAGTAGTGCCTCTGTTTCCCTAGCATTCTAAAATAATGTCTAAAAGCACATCAGCTGTCAATATATATTTTTTTATATAGTAAACTTTAGTTTTGGAGAAATTTTAGATTATGGAAAGGTTACATGGAAAGTACAGGGATTCCCATATACCCCACCCCTCCCTCTCTCACATTTACCCTATTAATATCATAACACCTTACATTAGTGTGGAACATTTGTTACAAATTGACAAACAAATATTGAAGCATTGCTACTAACCATGGACTATAGTTAATGTTATGATTTACACTTTGCACTTTAGAGACTTATAAGTTTTGACAAAATGTATGATGGCCTGTATCTGTCACTGCAACAGCATGCAGAACAATTCCAGTGACCAAATAATGCTCTATCTTCCACCTATTCATGTCTCCCCAACCCTCAGAACTTCTGGTAACCACTATCTTTATATCAAATTTACAAGTTTTTCCTTTACTACAATAATAATAAATCCATGGCTGCATTCCTCCTTTATATTTGATCATTCCTCAAAATTGAGGATTTGGGGATGGTGATGCCCAATCTGCTTAATAATGAGCAGTGTCTTATATCTTATGGGGCAGATGGCAGGGACTGCTTTGCTGTAGTTAGAGAAAACATTTTTGGTTTTGGGGAGGATGATTGTCTATCATCATCATTAGTTGTCCTGGTTAACTCTGATGAACAGGAAAGTAGGTGTTGGCCACAACTCTGCTGAGATTCAGGGTTCAACTAGCTTGTGAAACAAACCAAAGATTTAAGTCTTTAGCACGTAAATTTAATGAGCATAGTGCTAATTATAGATTCAAATAAACAAGGTAGAAGAATCATATGTAGGGGAATTATAAATGAGTCTGACAATATTACATTGGGGAAAAAGATTATCATATATTCTAAGGCAAGGCTCAATAATGGTGTTTTGATTTCATGGGCCTGTGTGCCTTGCCTGTAGTGTCTGGATGTCCCTAGAACCCTTAGAATCCCCCTGGTTTGAGGCTTTGTTTACTGTGTCAGTTAGTGAGATCTGCCTGAGATGTCCATAAGTATAACTTCAGAAATGATCTCTCAACTCACTTTGAAATCTCTTAGTCATTAAAACACTTTTGTATTTAAAAGTTCATTTTTTTAAAAAAGTTCCTTTAATACAAAGTCTTTTTGCAAATGCATCACTTGTTAGAATTCAGTATTAATCCCTTGTTGTCAGGTAGGTACATCCCCAGGATTCATGGGAGAAGGTACTGAGTTTAATTTGTGAGTTTGGCTTACTGAGAGGTCACATTTTAATAATAAGAAGGTTTTCATGAGGTAACTCTGATGCAATAGTTATTAATAGACTAAGTGTCAATTTTACAAGAATAGGGTTCATAAATACCCCATTAATATAAAATGCTTAGCATACTCTTCCATTTTCTTTGATTAGGCACTTCCTATGTACTCTATAGATTCTATTTTAGAACATAGCAAGATTCCCCAGGATGGAAGTTTAGTATTTTCTTGGTTATTGTATGGGCCTCCACCCTCTGAGATAGCACCCTATGACAAAAGGAACACACGCATATTACATAGAGGCATGTTCCAGATGAACCCTTCCCCACGCATTGCTGCACCATTGACATCCTGCACTAAAGACCGTCCCCTGCCATAGATATGGAAAGAACACTCCCACAATTGTATTCTCAACCACAGTCCCCAGCCTCCCCAAAGTTCATCTGTTCCTTCCTCTAGCTTTGCCCCCAGCACTATGGATGGCCCAACCACAAGCACACTGACACTCCAGTATGATCTACCCCATTCACATTGCTGAACCACCATCACCCCATCCACTGCCAAACCATGACCATCCACTTTATCATAGATTCTGCCCAGATTGAGTATTGGCTTCCCACACTCTATTCCATTTCTATGACCTGATTACATATTTTCCAGATTTTACTTCCATTAATATGCTCCATATCATTAGTTCATATCAGTGAGATCATGTAGTATTTTTCTTTAGTGACTGGCTGTCTTCAAAAACATGAGGTTTTCCATGTTTCATCCATTTTGTCATGTGTCAATACTTCAATCCTTCTGAAAAGTAAGTAATAATCCAAATTTTATACCACATTTTTTTATCCATTCATCCATTGATTAACACTTGAGTTGCTTCCAAATTTGGCAATTATGAATAATGTCATGATAAATATTGGTGTGCATATATCTGCTTGCATCCCTGTTTACATTTCTTCAGGGTTTATCTCTATTACAGGGATTGCTGGATCATATGGTGATTCTATACTCAGCTACCTGAGGAACCAACACATCATTCCCTACAGTGGCTATACCATTCTATGTTCCCATCAGGACTGGATGAGTGTTCCTATTCCTCCACATCCTCTTCAACACTTGTAGTTTTCTGTTTTTTAATAGTAGCCAGTGTAGTAGCTATTAGTTGATATCTTACTGTAGTTTTGATTTACATTTCCCTAATTGCTATCGATTTTGAGGATCTTTTCATTTGCTTTTAAGCCATTTACATTTCCCTTTGGAAAAGTGTCTATTCAAATCATGTGCCCATTTTTAAATAGGTTGTATGTCTTTTTATTTTTGAGATATGAGAATTATTTATATATGGTGAATATTAGACCGTTATTGGAAAGTGTTTTCTGAAATATTTTCTTCTACTGCAGCTTTTTCACTATCCTGACAAACTATTTTATAATACTCTATTTTTAGTTTTGAGGAGGTCTAATTTATCTAATTTTTCTTTCATTGCTTGAACTTCGGGTATAAAATTTATGAAACCATTTCCTACTACATGATCTTGTAGAAGCTTTCCCTTCATTATCTTCTAGGAGTTTTATAATCTTGGCTCTTATATCTAGGTCTTTGATTCATTTTTAGTAAAAGTTTTGTATAGGTCATCAGATTGTGATCCTCTCCCATTCTTTTGCATATGGATATCCAGTTATCTGAGCAAAATTTGTTGAAGAGACTATTCTGTCCCAATTGAGTGTGCTTGTTGGCCTTGTTGAGTATCAGCTAGTGTATATGCACGGGTCTATATCTGAAACCTCAATTTGGTTCCATTGGTCAGTTTGTCTCTATGCTAATACCATGCAATTTTGAACACTGTAGCTTATATATCATTTTACAAATATTGGTATGTATTGTGAAAATTTTGATTTTTACCCACAATAAAAAATAAATTATTTAAAAAATAATAATAAAGTCAGGTAGTGTGAACATTCCAAATTTGTTTTTCTCTTTCAAGATGTTTTTGGCTATTTGATGTACCCTATCATTCCAAATAAAATTGATATTTGGATTTTTTAATTTAGTGGAAAAATGCTATTATTTATTTTATTGTGATTACATTAAATCTCTAAATTGGGTAGAGTAGACATCATAATGATATTTAATCTTCCAATATATGAAGATGGAATATTGAACCATTTATTTAGGTCTTCTTTCATTTCCTTTAGCAATGTTGTGTAGATTTCTGTGCACAAGTCCATTACCTCCTTAATCAAACTTATTCCTAACTATTTGTCTCTTTTTGTTATTTTAAAAGTAAATTTTTTCTTGATTTCCTTCTCAGATTGATCACTAATAATGTGCAGAAATGCTACTGATGTTTGCATGTTGATCTTATATCCTGCCATTTTAATAAATTCAATTCCCAGATCTAGAAGCTTTGTTGTAGTTTTTTTTTTTTTTTTTGAACTTTCTTCATATAAGATCATTCATCTGTAAATAATGAAATTTTTAATTCTTCATTTCTAATTTGGATGCCTTTTATTTATTTTTCTTACCTAAGTTCTCAAGCAAGTATTTCTAATTCAATGTTAAATAAGAGTGGTGACAATGAGCATACTTGTCTTGTTCCAGATCTTAGAGGGAAAGCATTTCACCATTGAGTATAATAATAGCTGTGGGATTTTCAAATATGCCCATTACCATGTTGAGGGAATTTCTTTCTATTCCTACCTTTTGAGCTTTTTTTTTTTTCAAGAAAAGATGCTGTATTTTGTCAAGTGCCTTTTCTGCATTGATAGAGATGATAATTAGAATTTTTACTTTGATCTGTTAATTTGGTGTATTACATTGATTGATTTTCTTATGTTGCACCATCCTTGAAAACCTGGGTTAAAACACACTTGATCATGAAGTATAATTCATTTGATATGTTGTTACATTATATTACCATGTTGAAGAATTTTGCATCTAAGTATATTAGAGAGATTGGCCTTCAGTGTTGTAGCATTATCACATGGCTTTGGTATTAGGGTGATATTGGCAGCCGTAGCAGTTTGGCATTATTTATGAATTCCAAAAATAGGTATTGGATTTTGCTTGTAAACTGGTCTGTTCCTCTAGGCATGATTAAATTATGATTAGAGCTTTGAATGGGCCATTTCAGTAGAGTGTTGAGTTCCCACCCCTTGTTGGGTGAGGACTCATAAAAAGGCAAGGACAGAGTTGGAGTTTGATGCCTTGTTTTAATGCTGGAGCCTAGGGAATTAAGCACACAGAGGAGATTTGTTGTGAGGAAGGAGAGAAGGTCCCAGGAAATGAGAAGAGCCATTCGCCTGATAGTCTACAGCTGGCTGTGTGGGAAGAAGCCAGCCTAAGCTTGGAGAGAAGCAAGCCCCAGGAAGAGAGGAACCCAGGAAGCCTGAACTCTTGGCAGATATCAGCAGCCATCTTGCTCCAACATGTGGCAACAAACTTTGGTGAGGGCAGTAACTTATGCTTTATGGCCTGGTAACTGTATCCTCTATCCTAAATAAATACCCTTTCTTAAATGTCAACAGATTTCTTGTATTTTCCATCAGAACTCCTTTGGCTGGCTAATACAGCATCACAAAATGAGTTAGGTAATGTTCCCTCCTCTTCAATTTTCTGGAAGTGTTTGAACAGAATTGATATCAGTTCTCTCAAGAATAATTGGTAGAATTCACCTATGAAGCCATCTGTTCTTGAACTTTTATTGATTGGGAGGTTTTTGATGCTAACTCAGTCTCACTCCTTGTGATTTTTCTGATGAGTTCCTCCATTTCTTCTTTAGTCAATGTAGGTTTCATATATGTTTTTAGAAATTTATCTGTTTCATTTAAATTGTCAATTATTTTGGCATATATATTTTTTGAAAGTGTGATCTTATGATACTCTATTTCTGTGAGGTCAGAGTTGTTTTCCCCTCTCTCATTTCTGATTTTATTTGTATATTCTCTATTGGTTTCTTTATTAGTCTAGCTAAGGGTTTGTCATATTTATTAATATTATCAGAGAACCAGGTTTGGGTTATGTTAATCCTTTCTAATGTTTTTTATTCTAATTTTCATTTAATTATGTTATAATATTTCAAATTTTCTTCCTTTGGCTTTCTTTGGGATTAGTTTATTTTTCTTTTTATACTTCCTCCAGGTGTGCAGTTATGTGTTTGGTTTTAGGTCTTTCTTCTTTTTTAATGTAACTGTTTAGGTCTATAAGCTTCTCTCTAAGCACTGATTTAGCTCCATCCTGTTAATTTTGATATTTTGTGTTCTCATATTCATTCTCTTTGAGGTAGTTACTGATTTCTCTGGCAATTTCCTCCTCGACCCACTAAGTATTTAAGAGTGTTGTTCTACATCCGTATTTTTTGCCTCTTCTGGTTGTCTAACCCTTATTAATTTCCAGTTTCATTTCATTCTTGTAAGAGAAATTGCTTTGTATAATTTCAATCTTTCTAAATTCTTTGAGACTTGTTCTATGACCTAGCATATGGGCTATCTTGGAGAAAGATCAATGAGCACTGGAGAAAAAGGCATATCCTGCTGTTTGTGGTATACTGTACTGTATATGTCCATTAGGTCAAATCTCTCTAACATATTATTAAGATTTCTGCGATTGTGGGAACATGGCCTATGGATTAGGCAGATAAGATTCAGCTCTCAATAAAACAACAGAGAAGGAACTAGAGGCTGCCTTAGGGACCCTCTTTTGGGTACAGCAAACCAGGATACTGCTTCACAACTCTCAGAAGAGTAAGGATCAGAGAGATGCAGAAGCCAAAACAAGTAATTGTGAGATATTAAATCTCCCAGCTGCCAGGAATGGCTCCCCTCTCCTGGTGAATGTATCTCTCTGAGCAGAGAGCAGATGCCATCCTCACTGCCAGCTCCTTTGGATATATATAGAATGAAAAGGTACTCTGAGTCACCTAGGATGATACTGGACAAATAAGGAAGCCAGGGGAAAATCGTGGGTTGCTTGCCTCAGTGGCTGGAAGCAGCACACATACCTGGCCCTCAGGGTGGATAGCCTAGGTGGATCCCCTGGCCCCCTGCTCCAAACAAGAGTGTGACAGCTGATTCTGTGTGAAGAAGAGAGGTCTGGGAGGGTGGAGAGTGATTTCTTTTTGGTGAGTTTAGCCAGGTGGGTCCCCCTTGAATATCGGAAGGGACCCAGACTTGACAGGGAGAGGGGAGGGGTATCTCCTAAGGCAGGCTGACACACCCAGCTGCCTAGGTAAAGAGAGGAATGACATCAAAGAGGAGGCAGAGAAAGGTGGTTGATCAGCAAGACTCTGGTGGACTGCAGGAAATCTAACCTGCCAGAGATAAAAGGGGCTGATAGCCTTCTGAAAGGTTTACTAAACTAAGGAGGCTCCGTGGAAGAATTCCTGCCTAGTATATACAAGGTCCCTGGTTCAATTTCCAGTTCTTCCTTGAGAAATGGTCCACCAGGTTTTCAGTCATCCAGCTGAAACTTTATGACAGGGAATAGAGATACTCACTTCATATAACTTCCCTTGGATCTCTTATTTTTTTTAAAAATCCTTTTCTAAATCTCCCTTATTTTACTCACTAAAACCTGGTTCAAAACCTGCAGAGGGCAGGCTGTGGGGTGAGTGATTGATGAACACCAGCACCCTGAGAAGATCTTTAGGGGTCTAAGAGAGAAGGAAATTTTTCTGTGTTTTTTTTTTTTTTTTTTTTTAATTTTTAAATTTTTCTGTTCTGTCTCCTTTTTAAAATAAGTTGCTCCTAAAAATAAAAAAAGAGAGAGAGATTTGACGTGAAAACCTAAATAAAATAAAGTAAAATAAAATAAGTTGCTGCAGTCTTGTTTCTTGTTTGTTGTGTTTCCCCTTCCTTAGTTTCTCTCCTGATTTGTTTTGCTTTTTTTTTTCTCTTTTGTTCACTGATTTACTCAACCTACACTGTTCTTTACTCTTCTTCATCTTTATATCTTCTGTTTTCTGTTGTTGTTGTTGTTGTTGTTTTCATTCCACTTCTTTTATTTGATCTCCAATTTTTTGGTTTTTATTTCTCTCTTCTCTTTTCTTTACTTTTGCTTTTTACTTTTTTCATCTTTCTTTTCTCACCATTCCAGGATTTTAATTCATTCTACATATTTTCTCTACTCTGTTTCCTGTTTCATTGTTTCTATTCCACTTTTCTAAACTCATTCCTTTGTGCTTCTTACTGGTATTAATTTTTCAATTTCCTAGGTCTTGTATGGTTCCTCTCCTAACTTTTACTATTATTATTACCATTATTCTTTTTCTCTTCCTATCTCTTTCTTTTTCTCTGGTCCTATTTTTTTTCTTTCAAGGGAACATAGAAAAAAATATGGAAATAGAATGAGAGGAATGAAGTATCAAGGCGAAACCTTACCACACACACAAAAACAACAAAATAAAACCATAGAAAAGAGAAAGTAATCAACTGAATAAACCCATCAAGATAAACAGATGCCTAGACATCAAAAAAATAAAATAAAATAAAACCCATATTAAGAAACAAGGAGACAGGGCCCAGTCCAACAAACAAACAAAAACCAGGAGGAGATGCAGAACATGTAAAAACTAATCAGAGATGTCCAAATGAATAACATGAATCAACTTAATGAAGTGGAGGATGACATTAATGATATTAAGAAGACACTGGGTGAACATACTGAAGAAGTTGTAAACATACCTTAAAAGATAACAGATATGCTGGTGATGAACGGCACATTACAAGAAACCACAATTACACTGGAAGCACACAACAGCAGATATGAACAGACCGAGTAAATAATCAGCAATGTGGAAGACAGTACATCTGAAATCAAAATGGCAGAACACATAGATAAAAACATACAAAAAAATTAGTAGGGACTTAAGGATTTGGATGACAACATGAGACACACAAACGTAAGCATTATAGGCATCACAAAGGGAGAAGAAAAGGGAAAGGGGATGGAAGGAATGTTGGAGGAAACAATGGTTGAAAACTTCCCAGCTCTATTAAGGCAGGTGGACGTATATGTCCAGGATGCTCAGCACACCCCAAACAGTATAAATCTTAAAAGGCATATGCCAAGACATATACTTGTCAAATTGTCCAATGCTCAAGACAAAGAAAGAATACTGAAAGCAGCAAGAGAAAAGAGAACTGTCACATACAAGGGAAGCATGATAAATTAAGTGCTGATATCTCATCTAAAACCATGGAGACAGGAAGGAAGTGGTATTATATTTAAGGTGCTAAAAGAAAAAACAGCCAGCCAAGAATTCTCTATCCAAGAAAGCTGGCATTCAAAAATGATGGAGAGTTCAAGATATTAACAGGTAAACAGAAATTGAGAATATATCAAGAAGAAACCTGCACTTAAACAGGAGAAAGAGAGTTGGAGGAGAGTTAAGAACATCTAAAAAGATAATAAAAGAAATAAAAACAACATATAGCATCAATAAATCTAAAAATATATGGCTAATGTAAGTAATCCACTGACAATAATAACACTGAATTTTAATGGATATAACTCACCCACCAATCAAGAGACACAGAGTGGTGGAAAGGATAAGGAAATATGACCCATCTATATGCTGTCAGCAGGATCTCTTTGATGGCCAAAGTATATACTGCCCAAATAGCAGGGCTCCTGAGTGCTCTGGAGGCATTCCAGACACTATAGTCAGGGCAGGTATCTCAGGAGTTTGGTGCCTTGCCAATGGGCCCTACTTTGTAATTTATGATCCCCAGAGTGACAGAGTTGGACTCAGTTGTGATTTCCTTACACGTGGCTCTTCTGTCCTTGTATTTGAACCTATAGTTAGTACTAGAGTTGGTAGGTGTACATCCAAGGGACTTAAATCTTTGGGCCGCCCACGTGCCAGCTGGTCTCTGAATCTCAATGGAGTTGCAACACCTACTCTCCAGTTCATTGGTCTCACCTAGGACAAGTAACATGGAGGTGAAGAAGGACAACTACCATACCAAGGAACCGAGAGTCTACAACTGCAAGAAAGTCTTATCCACTGGTCCTATGGGATCACAGCCTCCTCTCAATTAGAGGTGGAGTGGACATCACCATCCCAGAATCCTCAGGATTGTGGAATGAACTATGAACTAAAGTAGACTTACTGGTATTCTACTATAGACTTATTGTGATTTTAGCAATGGAAGAAATTATATCATTGTTGAGTCAGTGGACACTAGAGGGAAAACAGGTGTAATATGAGGGCATTTTGGGGACTTGGGAATTGGCCTGATTGACATTGCAATGACAGATACAGGCCATTATGTATCTTGCCATAACCTACAGAATTGTGTGAGAGAGTGTAAACTACAATGTAAACTTTAAACTATGCTTAGTTTCAATACTCCAAAAGGTGTTCATCAACTGTGTTGAATGTACCTCACTAATGAAGGATGTCATTAATGTGGGAAAATGTGGGAGGTGTGGGGACTGGAATATACAGGAATTCCCTATAACTTTTTATGTGATATTTGTATAATCTAAGTATCTTTTTTTTTTTTTTTATGGGTAAAAATCAAAATTCTCACAATACATACAAACATTTGCAAAATGATATATATATATATATATATATGCATATATGTGTATTTGCTTACAAAAATGTTATTTATATATATATATACATATATTTTAAGAGGTGCTTAGATTACCCAAAATATTACACTGAACCCACTGGGATTCCCATGTTCCCCACCTCCCACACCTCACACCACATCCCACACAAACATCTCCAATAGTGTGGGCCACCACCCTCAATGAACTTACACATCCTGGAGGCTTGCCACCAACCATAGACCACAGTTCACACTGTAGATCACACTCTCTCCCACTCAGTTCTGAGTGGTATGTGCTGATTTAAAATGGCCACATCCATTGCCACAACAGTACTCAGGACAACCTCCAACTCCCAAAGAAGCCCCTGTATTTCAACTGCTCATCCCCTCCCTACCCCTAAAGTGTCAAATGGCCACTGGCTCCACCTCATTGTTATAATTTCTTGCATTTCTAGAATCACCATATGTGAACAAGAGAATACTATCAAGTTCACTCTAGTCCATAGTTCTTCCCCCAATCCTGAGGGGACTGGGATGGTGATGTCCACTCCAACACCAAGTGACAGAGGGCTTATATCCCATGGATATGGTGGGTGGGATGATCCTGCCTACAGATGCAGGCCCTCTCCATTCCCTAGGATGGCCATTGCCCATCGTTGTCTCCTCACCAGGTGACTTGGATGAGTCCATTGAGCTGTAGGGTAGGAGTTGCAGCTCCACCTAGATTTCATGCACACCTGGCACATAGGTAGGCGGGAGGCTCCAGTCTCTGGAAGTATACCTAAAAACTCCAGCATCACATATAGGTTTGAATAGAAGGGACTGGTGAACCATGTGCAGGAAGGACTTATTTGAGTCTAATTCTGTCACTCTCAGGAGCACAGATTCCAAAATAGAACCCACTGATAAGGCATCAGTCTCTGGGGCTATCCCCCCTTATATAGGACAGGGTGTCTCCGGAGCTCTCAGGAACCCCACTGAGTGGGGTGATAGGCACTTAGATGTTCTCTGAGCTCTTACTGAGGTGTGCATAAGAATTACTTCTGGGATGACCTCCCGACTCTCTTTGAAGTCTCTTAGCCACTTGAACTCATTTGTCTTTAGCATTTCCCCCTTTTATTCAAGGTCTTTTTCCAGTTGTGTTGCCAGTTGGCACTTGGTATTAATCCCTCGTTGCCAGGGAGGCTCATCCCCGGGAGTCATATCCCATGTTGGGGGGAAGGTAATGCAATCATATGCTGAGTTTGGCTTAGAGAGAGGCCACATTTCAACAACAAGGAGGCTCTCAAGTGGCAACCCTTAGGCACCCCATAACTGCAGGCTAAGTCTCATTTACAAGAGCAAAAACTCAGAAGGGTAGTCATCAATAAAAAAAACAAATCAGTGGGTCATCCTATTTTGACAGGCACTGTCCCTACACTCAGAGGACTATTGCTGGTCCCTTGGATACTGTGACAGAGCGCTCCAGGCTAGGAATTCAGATTCCCTCATTTATTGTGTGATTATCCACCCATCGTGACCATGCCCCATCCCCCGATCCTTTGAATGATTTTGTATATCTTTCGTGTATATTCGGATGAACCAATCCCCACAACCCCCCCCCACTAATCCCCCGCAGTACCCATTGTAACCCTTCTGTGATCCAAATCCTCCATGAACATTTAGTCCATAAAATAATCAAATACACTTACTAGGAAAAAGAAACAAGTGTGATAAGCTTACATGCAAAAGACATACATAAGGAAACTCAGAGAAAAAAAAAAAAAAAAAGAGAGAGAGAAGGAAAAAAACAAATAATCCAACAAAGAACAAAACAAAATAAAATATAATTAGTGGATAGGGACATTCAAAAAATGGGCAAAAAAGCAAAGGAAATGCCCTTAAAATATATATATATATTCTTTTTTTTTTCCTTTCTCTTTTCTATTTTCCCTTTTTTCCTTCCCTTTATCACTGTGTTATCGGATGTCTGGTGTGCCATGACACCTTCCTCCTCTCAATCCCCATTGTCTCCCAATTCTTCATTTAATTTTCAAAGAAGTTTTAGGTCACAGCAAAGTCACACACGGAGTGCCGGAGACTCCCAGATACCAAACCAACCCCCTTCCCCACCCCATATTAACTCTCCACCGCTTTTTTTTGGTTGTTAGCATTGTTATAACTGTTATGCAGATAGCAAAATATAGCAACTAAACATTGCCAGTGATTTACAGTATAGTTTACAATTTAGATGATACAATTTAATAATTTTGATGATATTTACCATGTCCTGTGTCCATTACTGTAAGGTAAT
>JAKSZT010023127.1:214398-250936 GCA_026826555.1 Tolypeutes matacus | reverse complement strand
AGAGAAAAGATGCAAATACAAAAAAATAAGGAATGAGCAAGGGGATATCAATACTGACCCCACAGAAATAAAGACTATCATAAGAGGATACTTTGAAAAATTATATGCCAACAAGAATGATAATTTAGAGGAAATGGACAAATTTCTAGAAAATCACAAACAGCTTACATTGAAAAAAGAAGAAATTGATGAACTCAACAGTCCAATTACAAGTAAACAGATAGACTCAGTCATCAAAAACATCCCAACTAAGAAGAGCCCAGGACCAGATAGCTTAACGGTGAATTCTACCAAACATTCCAGAAAGAGCTAACACCAACCCTGCTTAAGTTCATCCAGAAAATAGAAGTAGAAGGAATATTGCCTAACTTATTCTATAATACCATCATTGCCCTAACACCAAAGAACAAAGGTACCACAAGAAAGGAAAATTACAGACCAATTACTCTAATGAAACTAGATGCTAAAATCCTCAACAAAATACTTGCTACTTGCATTCAACAACATATCAAAAGAATTATACACCATGACCTAGTGGGATTCATCCCGGGTATGCAAGGATGGTTCAATATAAGAAAATCAATGTAATACACCACATAAACAGATTGAAAGAAAAAATCATATGATCATCTCTATAGATGCAGAAAAAGCATTTGACAAAATACAGCATCCTTTCCTGATAAAAACACTGCAAAAGATAGGAATAGAAGGAAACTTTCTGAATATGATAAGGGGTATATATGAAAAACCCAAAGCTAACATCATCTTCAATGGTGAAATCCTAAAAGCCTTCCCTCTGAGATCGGAAACAAGACATGGATGCCCACTATCACCACTCCTTTTTAACACTATCTTACAAGCACTTGCTCGAGCACTGAGGCAAGAAAATGATATAAAAGGCATCCAGATTGGAAAAGAAGAAGTAAAAATTTCATTATTTACAGATGACATGATCCTATATGTAGAAAGCCCTGATAAATCTAAAACAAAGCTTCTAGAACTTATCAAGGAGTTCAGTAATATGGCAGGCTATAAGATCAATGCTCAAAAATCAATAGCATTTCTTTTTTTTTTTTTTTTTTTTATTATGGGTAAAAATCAAAATTCTCACAATAGATACAAACATTTGTAAAATGATATATAAATATATATGCATATATGTGTATTTGCTTACAAAAATGTTATTTTTATATATATATACACATATATTTTAAGAGGTGCTTAGATTACCTAAAATATTATACGGAACCCACTGGGATTCCCATGTTGCCCACCTCCCACACCTCCCACCACATCCAACACAAACATCTCCCATAGTGTGGCCCACCAACCTCAATGAACTTACACATCCTGGAGCCTTGCCACCAACCATAGACCACAGTTCACACTGTAGACCACACTCTCTCCCACTCAGTTCTGAGTGGTGTGTGCTCACTCAATAGCATTTCTGTATATGTCACTCAATAGCATGTCACTCAATAGCATTTCTGTACACCAATAACGAGCAACCTGAGAAGGAAATCAAGAAAATAATAGTAACTAAAAGAATCAAATACCTAGGAATAAATTTAACTAAAGATGCAAATGACTTATAAACAGAAAACTACACAACACTGTTAAAGGAAATCAAAAAAGACTTAAATAAATGGAAGAATACTCCCTGTTCATGGATAGGAAGACTAAATATCATCAAGATGTCTATCCTACCCAAACTAATCTACAGATTTCATGCAATCCCAATAAAAATCAACACAGTATTTTTTAAGGAACTGGAAAAACTAACAACAAAATATGTTTGGAAAGGTAAGAGGCCCCAAATAGACAAAGACAAATTGAAAAAGAAAAATGAAGCTGGAAGTACCACACTACCTGACTTTAAAACATACTACAAAGCTACAGTGCTCAAAATTGCATGGTGTTTGCACAAGGATAGACATACTAACCAATGGAACTGAACTGAGAGTTCTGATATAGATCCTCGCATATACAGTCATCTGATATTCGACAAGGCCACCAAGCCCATTCAGTTGGGAGAGAATGGCCTCTTTAACAAGTGGTGCTTGGAGAACTGGATATCCATATTCAAAAGAATGAGAGAGGGAAGTGGCTGTGGCTCAATCAGTAGGGCTCCCGTTTACCATATGGGAGGCCCCGGGTTCGGTTCTGGGGCCTCCTGGTGAAGGCAAGCCCGCCCACATGGCACAGTTAGCTGACCCAGCGAGCACAAGCAGCAAGGGGGGGATAAATGAATAAATAAATAAAATCTTAAAAAAAAAAAAAAGAATGAGAGAGGAACACCATCTCACACCTTACACAAAAATCAACTCAAGACAGATCAAAGATCTAAATATAAGAGCCAAAACCATAAAGACCTTGGAAGATAATGTAGGGAAGCATCTACAGGACCTTGTAATAGGATATGGTTTCATGAACTTCACACCCAAGCACGAGCAGCAAAAGAGAAAACTAGATAAAAGGGATCTCCTCAAAATTAAAAATTTTTGCACCTCAAAGGACGTTATCAAGAAAATAAAAAAGCTGCCTATCCAATGGGAGAAAATATTTGGCAACCATATATCTGATAGGAGCCTAATATCCTGCATATATAAAGAAATCCTATGCCTCGAAAATAAAAAGACAAACAACCCATTTAAAAAATGGGCAAGTGACCTGAAAACACGCTTCTCCAAGGAAGAAATAAAAATGGCTAAAAAGCACATGAAAAAAGGCTTGACATCGCTAGCTATTAGGGAAATGCAAATCAAAACTACAATGAGATACGATCTTACACCCATTAGAATGGCGGCTATTAAAAAAAACCACAGACTATAAGTGTTGGAGAGGATGTGGAGAATGGGAACCTGCATCCTCTGCTGGTGGGATTGTGGACTGGTCCAACCACTGTGGAGGACAGTTTGGTGGTTCCTCAGAAAACTAACAGATCTTCCATATGATCCAGCAATTCCACTGCTGGGTATATACCTAGAAGAAATGAAAGCAAAGACATGAACAGATATATGCACACCAATGTTCATAGAGGCATTTTTCACTATTGCCAAAAGTTGGAATCAAACCCGGTGCCCATCAACAGATGAATGGATAATCAAAATGTGGTACATACATACAATGGAATATTACTCAGCTATAAGAAGGAATAAAGTGCTAACACATGGAATAACATGGATGAATCTTGAAGACCTTAGGTTGAATGAAGCAAGCGAGGCATTGAAGGATGAACAGTACATGACCTCACTGATTTGAATTGAGGAAAGTGAGCAGTCTCCCAGAAACATTGTCTGAAAGACAGGTTAACAAGAGAGAGAAAGAGAAGAGAAGGTTGTGAGCTATCACCCATACGGACATAATCTATGGTAAAATGATAGAGTATAGTTGCGTATTAAAGGATAGGACAGGTGGGTAGTGATTTTACTGGGTTTGGTGGTGCAGGGTCGACAAGCGGGTAGCTTAGGAAGGGTGGGTTAGAATACCCAGCATACTGGGGGGAGAGATGGGAGAGGGACCAGGTGAACACGGGATTTGTGGGTATGAGGTTGAAAGTACAGGGGTGGGAATGCTCTTATGGCAATATGACAAGGAAGTGTCACTGGTTTAGGGTGTTGGTTGGGGGGGCATTTGGGACAAGGAACATCTGGAGCAGGCTTCTAGGGAGTGCCTGAGTGTTCATCATGTCATAATTTGTTGTATCAGTGGGTGGAGACCCACACAATGAATGGAAGGAGTTAGACTCCCATATTTGGGAGGACCGATTTGTTCAGAAACAGACAGGTGGGCGTTTCTTATGAGCAAGGGTGTTTCCTTATAGGGAAGGACAGTGTGTCAAGACTTCCTGTGGCATGTATCTTTGAATCTTGTCATCCAATGAATCAAGTCAGGGGGTCATCGTGGGCCCTAGGGGCATAGGGAGGGAGGAACAGAATAGATCAAACAGGGATATTCAGTGGTCAGTGGTAATGTTCTTCATTACCTTACAATGATGGACATAGGACATGGTTAATATCATCAAAGTGTATAAAATTGTATGTTCTAAAATATAAGCCATACTGTAAACCATTGACAATGTTTAGTAGCTATGTTTCACTACCTGTATAACAGTTATAACAATGCTACCGTCCACAGACAAAAAGATTTTATATGGGGTGAGGAAAGAGGCAGAGGTTGGGTATATGAGAGTCTCTTGTATTCTGTGTGTGACTTTGCTTTGATTTAAATTTCTTTGAAAATTCAGTAAAAAACAGTGAGACACTAGAGAGTGAGGGGCAAGGTGTCAGGTACAGACTGGACACCTAAAATTGCAGTGATAAAAGGCAAAATGTGAAAAAAAAAAATTTTTTTTTTTAATTTCTTTTTCCCATTTTTTGAAAATCCCTTAATTTTATTTTGTTTTTAGGTGTTTTTTAAGTTTTCAAGTATTTTATCTCTTACATTTAATCTTATCATTATTATCTCATTTTCCTATTAGTTGTATTTTGCTATCATATTGGCTTCATCTTTAAAGAAGCATTGGATCACAGAAGGGATACAACTCGGGTGGGAGAGGATCATTGGTGGGGAGTGTCAGGGATGGGGGGGTTCATGGGAGGAAGTCCACCTGAACATACATAAAAGGTATACAAAATTGTTCAAATGCTCATGGGGCATGGTCACAGTGGGTGGAGAATTACTCAATAAATGAGAGAATTCTGAATTCCCAGCCTGGAGAGCTCCGCCACATTCTCCAAGGGAGCAGCAACAGTTCCCCAAGTGCCAGGGCAGTGTCTGGCTAAGGAGGATGATCCACTGATGGGCTCTTGTTATTGATGACAAGCCTTATGAGGCTTTCCTCTTGAAACTGAAACTTAGCCTATTGTCATGGGGTGCCTAAGGGTTGCCTCCTGAGAGTTTCCTTGTTGCTCAAATGTGGCCTCTCTTAAAGCCAAACTCAGCATATGAATGCATTACCTTCCTCCCAGCATGGAACATGACTCCCGGGGATGAGCCTCCCTGGCAATGAGAGATTACTACCTAGTGCCAACTGGCAATCCGACTGGAAAAAGACCTTAAATAAAAGGGGGAAAAGGTAAAGACAAATGAGTTCATATGGTAAGAGACTTCAAAGTGAGTCGGGAGGTCATCCCAGAGGTAACACTTACGCACATCTCAGTAGGACTTCATAGGCTTCCAATGTGGATATCACCCGAAATAGAGGGGCTCCTGAGGGCTCTGGAGACACCCAGGTCCTATATCAGGGTGGAGAGCTCTGGAGTTTTGTGCCTTATCAGTGGGCCCTACTTTGGAATCTGTGCTCCTGAGAGTGACACAGTCGGATTCAAATATGTCCTCCCTGCACACAGTCCATCAGTCCCTTCTATTCAAACCTATATGTGGTGCTGGAGTTTGTAGGTGTACTTCCAGAGACTGGAGTCTTGAACCTGCCCATATGCCAGCTGGGCCCAGAATCTCAGTGCAGCTGCAACCCCTATTCTACAGCTCAATGGACTCAGCCAGAACACCTGGCAGGGAGATGACGGACAACGGCCATCCCCAGGAATGGTGAGAGTTTGTAGCTGCAGGCAGGATAATCCCATCCATCTTATCCATGAGATATAAGACCCCTCTCACTAGGAGGTGGAGTGGACATCACCATCCCAGACTCCTCAGGATTGGGGGGAGAGCTATGGACTAGAGTGGACTTACTAATATTCAGTTATAGACATATTGTGATTCAAGTAATGGAAGAAATTATAACATTAATGTGGAGCCAGTGGCCACTGGACACTTTGGGGGCAGGGAGAGGGAAAAGCAATTGTAATACAGGGGCTTTCTCGGGACTTGGGAGTTATCCTGAATGTCATTGCAGCGACGGATTAGGCCGTTTTACATCAGCATATAACATGCAGAACTGTGTGGGAGAGAATGTGCTCTACACTGTGAACCATGGTCCCTGCTTAATGGCAAAGCCCCAGGATGTGTATATTCATTCCAGGTGATGTGTCACACCAATTAAAGATGCTGATGTGGGAAGTTGTGGGGGTGGGGTATGTGGGGCATATGGGAATCCCTATAATTTTTGTGGAACATTTATGTAATCTAAGTATCTTTTAAAAAAATAAAAATAAAATGAATATGTACAAAAAAATAAAAATAAAAGAATTTAACAGTGTGATCAAGTGGGTTTTATTCCTGGTTTTCAAAGGTGGTTCAACCCAAGAAAATCAATTAACATAATAAAACACATTGATAAACTGAAGAACAAAAACCACACGATCCTCTCGATTGATGCAGTAAAGGCATTTGACAAAATACAGCAACGTTTCATGATATAAAAAAAAAAAACTCTCCAAAAGATAGGAATAGAAGGAACCTTTCTCAATAGGGTAGAGTGTATAAATGAAAAGCCTACAGATAGCATTTTACTCAATAGTGAAAGTCTGAAAACTTTCAGAAAAGGATTCCCACTGTCACCATTGTTATTCAATATTGTTATTCAATATTGTGCTATAAGTTCTAGCTAGAGAAATTAGGCTAGATAACAAAATAAAAAGCACAAATAGGAAAGGAAGAAGTGAAACTTTCATATTCACTGATGTTATGAATGTATATTTAGAAAATCCTAAAATATCCCCCCAAAAATGACTGGAATTAATAGAGAAGTTTAGCAAAGTGGCAAGATAGAAGATTAATGTGCAAAACTCAAGAGAATTGGGAAGCAGATATAGCTCAATGGTTGAGCTTGCTTCCCATGTATGAGTTCCTGGTTTCAATCCCTAGCCCTAATACCATTTTTTTTAAAAAATAGCATTCTATACACTACAGATGTGCATCTGAGGAGGAAACCAGAAAAAGAAAATTACAATTTATAATAGTGACTAAAAGAGTCAAATATTTAGGAATAAACTTAACCAAGGACATAAAGGACCTGTATTCAGAAAACTGTAAAACATTGCTGAAAGAAACCAAAGGTGACTTAAATAAGGGGAAGGACATTCCATGTTCAGGGAATGGAAGACTAAATATTGTTAAGATGTCAGTTCTTCCCAAACTGATTTTCAGATTCAATGCAATCCCAATAAAATTCCCAATAGTCTTTTCTGCAGAAATGGAAAAGCCAATGATTAAATTTATTTGGAAGGGTAAGGGGCCCAACAGTCAAAAAGTTCTTAAAAAAAAATAAAATTCAAGGATTCTCACTTCCTAACTTTAAACAAATTTCTTAGCTACAGTGATAAAAAACAGCATGGTTCTGGCATAAAGACAGAGAGATTGACCAATGGAACCAAATCAAGAACTCAAAAATAGAGCCTCACAGCTACAGTCAAGTAATTTTTGACATGACTGTTCAGCCTACCCAGCTGGGCCATAACAGTCTATTCAAAAAATGGTGCTGGAAGAACTAGATATCCATATCCAAATTAAGAATGAGAACACCTATCTCACACCTTATACAAAAGTTAACTCAAAATGAATCAAAGATCTAAATATAAAAGCTACAACCATAAAACTCCTAGAAGAAAATGAAGGAAAAGATTTTCAAGATTTTGTGGTAGGCATTATTTTCTTAAACCTTATAACCAAAGCATGAACAACAAAAGAAAAAAATAGAAAAATGGGACCTCCTCAAAATTAAATACTTTTGCACCTCAAACGACTTCATCAAAAGGATGAAAAGGCAACCGATTCAATGGGAGAAAATATTTAGCAATCACGTACCCGATAAGGGCTTAAGATCCATGATCTATAAAGAGATCATACAACTCAACAAAAAGACAAACTGCCTGATTAAAATAATGGGCAAAAGACTTGAAAAGACAATTGTCCAAAGAAGAAATACTAATGGCAAAAAAACACATGAAAAAATGTTCAACATCACTAGTGATGAGGGAAATGCAAATCAAAACTACAATGAGATATCATTTCACACCTATTAGACCGGCTGCTACTAAAAAGTCTGAAAACAGTAAATGTTGGAGTGGATGTGGAGATATAGGAACATTTAATTCGCTGTTAGTGGGAATGTAGAATGGTACAGCCACTGTGTAGTACTGTTTGGCAGTTCCCAAGGAAGTTGAATATAGGTTTATACCAGAACAGAGAATAGAGGCATGAACAGACATCTGCACACAGATGTTCATATAGGTATTACTTATGATTGTCAAAAGTTGGAAACAACCCAGATGTCCATCAACTAAGGAAAGGATAAATTGTGGTGTATACACTCGACAGAATATTATGCAGTGTTAAGAAGAAATGAAGTCATGAAGCATATGACAACATGGATGAACCTTGAGGACATTATGTTAAGTGAAGCAAGCAAGACACAAAAGGACAAAGACTGTAATGATTATGCTAGTATGGATTAAATATATTGTGTAAACTCATGAAGTTAACAATTAGAATACAAGTCACCATAAAATAGAAGGAGAGTAGAGAATGGAAAGCTGAGGGTTAATCTGTGCAGAACTGATTTTAAAAAGGTTGTTGATAAATCTTTGGAAATGATTAGAAATGGTGAAAGCACATCACAGTGTTTGTAACTAGCAGAGCCATTGTTTAGGTATAACAGTGATTATAAAGAAAAGTCTTGGGAAAGCTAAAAAACGGTAATTTGGAACTGTGTAAGACAATAAAACCTCATCTAAAAAATGAAAATGGGTGATAATTGCATATATAAGACTTGTTTTGACAAACTATAAATAAAATTAAAGAAAAGGAAACAGAATAGCAGCTATGTATGGCAGCGTAAGCATAGAGAGACTGAGCTGATGAGTTTTGTATTGGTTTTTGGTTTTTAATATTATTACTACTTGAATAATGAAAATGCTCACAAAATGACTGAAGAGATGAATGCACAACAAAGTGATTATACTGAATACCACTGATTGTACACTTTGGATTGATTTATGCTTTATTTTAATATGTATCAATAAAATTGATTTGTTTTTTAAAGAAATGGGCAAACAACTTGAATAAACATTTATCAAAATTTGATATAGGAACGGCTAAAAAGCACATGGAAAGATGCTCAACATCACTAGCTATTAGGAAATAAAACCAAAACTACCCTGAGTTACTATTTCACACTCACTAGAATGGTTACTATTGATAAAACAGAAAATTAAAATGACTGAGAATTTGAGATGAAATTGGAACATTCATTCATTGCTGGTGGGAATGTAAAACAGTGCATATGTTGTGGAAGACAGTTTGGTAGGTCCTCAGAAACTAAGTATGGGATTACCATATGACCTGGCAATCATTCTACTAGGTATATACACAAAAGAATTGAAAGCAGGGACTCAGTTATTTGCACACTGATGTTCTTAGTGGCATTATGCACAATTACCAAAAATTAGAAGCAACCCAAGTGTCCATCAACCAATGAATGGTTAAACAAAATGTGGCATATACATACAATGGAATACTATTCAGCATTAAAAAGGAATGAAGTTCTGGCTCATGTAACAACATGCATGAACCTTGAAGGCATTATTTTCAGTGAAAGAAGCCAGACACAAAAGGACAAATATTGTATGATCTCACTGATATGAAATAATTAGAATAAGCAAACTCACAGAGTAAGAATCCAGAATACAGATTGCAGGGGCTGGATTAGGTATAGAGAATGGGGAGTTAATTCTTAATTTGCTCAGAATTTGTATTTGGGTTGATTGTAAAGTTTTGGAAATGGATGGTGGTAACAGTAGTACAACATTGTGAGCATAATTAGCACTGGATTATATATGTGAATGTTGTTAAAAGATGATATTTTGGTCACATATGTGCTACTAAATAAAAATTAAAAGATAAAACATAGGACTGTACAACACAGTGAACCCTATGGTAAACAATGGACTACAGTTAATAGCACAATTACAAACATCCTTTCATGAATTATAACAAATGTACCACACTCATACAAAGGGTTAGTAATAGGTTGAAATACAGGGGAAAAAATCCACCCTCATGTAAACTATGGATTATAGCAAATAGTACAATTATAATATTCGTTGATCAGTTATAAGAAAGGTACCAGGGGGGCGGGTGTGGCTTAAATGGTTGGGCATCCGTCTCCCATATGCAGGGACCTGGGCTCGAGCCGAGGGACCTCTCGGTAAAAATTTTTTAAAAATTAAAAAAAACAAAAACAAAAAAGGTACCATGCTAATGCAAAGTTTTAACAAATAGGGGGTAAATGGGAATGCTGTATTTTTTACATGATTTTTCTGCAACCTAAATTTTTTTTATTAATTTTTTTTAATTATAGATAAATAATATGGACCATAGTGTCAGGATGATCCACTAAAAATTTTATGCGACACATTCCTTCTCTGCAAAATGAGGGGCCTAATCAGATTTAGGGCTGAAACTAAATAAGAAAAATCGTTTAAAAAATAATCCTTAAATTATTTAAATAATCCTTAAAAATGTGCTAGTATCTCTTCTGAGAAGATGGCAGTATAGAAACAGACAGGGCTCACCTCTCTTCTAAAAACAGCAAGAGGAAAGGCAGAAATTTCCTAAAAAATACCTGTCCTAGAAGTTTGCAGACCAGGGAGTGTTGTCTACTATCCAGGAGGAAGCAGGACTGGGAGATGGAGAAGCCAAAACAATTGTTTAAGTAACACAACAAGTGCCCATCCCCCAACCTCAAGGCGAGTACTCACAGTTCAGACCAGGTGGCTGCTACTGACACAGCAGGGAATGGAGATTTTTCCTCCCTGGGGAAAGAGAGGGCATGGATGAGGGCGAATGTAGCTTCTAATCAGCAACTTTGTACCATGGCTCTGTATCAGGGCCCTAGCTGTCACTGAGGGGAAATACCTACAGAAATTATTTCAGCAGGTGGAGGTAGGAGAAAATACACTCCCCTCAAAGGCTGCAGATAAAGGTTTGCCAAAGATCACCACCTGCTGGCAAGCCAAGAAAATGCACCCCAGAAATTCTGAAGTGAGGGAAGCAGATGTAGATCAAGTGGTTGAGTGCCTCCCTCCCATGTATGAGGTCCCAGGTTCGATCCTGTATGCCTCCTAAAAACAAGCAAATAAAAGGAAAAAAAAAATAGGTCTCATTGGGGAGCAGATGTAGCTCAGTGGCTAAGTACCTGCTTCCTGGGTTCAATCTTGGGTACTTCCTGAAAAAAAAGAAAAAAGAGGCTTTTTGGCCTCTTTACTATCCCTCTCCCAAGGGCCTTTGAAAATTGATCTGTACCCTATTCATGGGTCCCTGACCCTGTTTTCATCAGTTATACAGAGGAAATTTCAGAGACTAGAATGATTTGAAGAAAGAATCAAAGAAGAGCCATAACACAAAGCTATTCAACATCAAAATCCTAGGCAAGCGAGAAAAACTGATCATCAGAGTAAACTCACCATCATAATCAGATGCCTAGACATTGGCAATACATTACAAGTCATACTAAGAAATAGGAAGACATGACCCAGGCAAAGGAACATATCACAATGTCATATGGAGCACAGGATTTGAAGCAACTAATCAATGATGTTCAAAGAAATCTCCTAATGTAATTCAAGGAGGTGAAGGAAAATACGGCTACAGATATAAAGGATACTAAGAAGATGCTGGACAAGCTTAAGGAAGAATTTGAAAGCTTGAAGAAAAAAAAACAAACTATGGGGATGAAAAATACAATGGATGCGATTAAAAGTACATTACAGATATCCAAGATGGCAGACTAGGGAACAGCAGGATGCACTTTTCCTCAAGAAACTGTGGGAAGGATACAGAATAAGTGGAACCAAGTGATAAAGAGGATTCCTAACACAAAACCAAACAAAAATGAAACCTTAGACTGGAAAGAGAAACTAACCAACAGAATAAGCCCATCAAGGTAAATGGATGCCCTAGACATCAGCAAAAAATTACAAGCTATACTAAAAACCAGGAAGTCATAGCCCCGTCTAATGAACAAACTAAAAAGCAGGAGGAGAAACAATGTGGAACAACTAATCAAGGATGTCTAAATAAATATCAACACACTGAAATGAAGGAAGAGATAAAGGATATCAAGAAGACACTAGACAAATATACACAAAAAAATTGTAAACATACATAAAAAGATAACAGATCAGAGCATTTCAGGAAGATGGCATCGGAATAGGCAGGCAGGGCTCAATTCTCTCACAAAACAATGGAAAAAGGGCCAAAAGCTGTTCAAGACACCTGCTTTGGGGGTCAGCAGTCCAGGATAGTGCTATACAACTCCGGGGAGGGCAAAGGACAGACAGACAAAGAATGCAAAACAAATAATATGAGTTACCAAGCTCCTGCAGCAACCAGGAAGGGCTCCCACTATCCACACCCAAGATATATGGCATAGATAAAACTCCTGGCTCACTGCAGCTGACTGAGACAGAAACACACATATTCCTCCCTGTCAGATGCTATGAATGAAAAGGAAGTGGCAGTCTGGGAGGGGCTTTTCTTCAGTGAATTCAGCCAGCAGAGCCTGTTTTGAAACTTGGCTCTGGCCAGACAAAAACACACCAAAGCAGAGACTGAAAGAAGCATCTCCTTGGAAAAGTGTGTCGATGAGCGCTATCTGATGGCAGGTCTTGAAATTGCAAGGGAAAAAACTACTTTTAGGACTCTCTTCACCCGAAGTCCTGGGAGAAAATGTGCACCCCATTAGCAAGTTCCTGGCATGATTTTGATAACTGAAGCTGGGCAATTTCTTTAAAAAGATTTATCTATTTATTTATTTCTACCCCCCTCCTCATTGTTTTGTGCTGTCTGCTCTCTGTGTGTACTTCTGTGTCTGCTTGCATTCTCTTTAGGCAGCACTGGGACCCAATCATGGCACCTTCCGGAGTGGGAGAGAGGCACTCAATCTCTTGTGCCACCTCAGCTCCCTGGTAGACTGCATCTCTTATTGTCTCTCCTCTATGTCTCTTTTTGTTGCATCATCTTGCTGTGCCAGCTTTCTGCATGGGCCAGCATTCAGCACAGGCTAGCACTTCTGGGAAGGCCAGCTCTCCTGGGAAGGCCAGCTCTCCTGCATGGGCCAGCTTGCCTTTCATCAGAAGGCCCCAGGAATCTAACCCTGGATCTCCCATATGGTAGATGGGAGTCAATTGCTTGAGTCACATCCGTTTCCCGGGGGCAGTTTTAATAACTTAGAATCAGTTGAACCAAATATCAAAGAAGAGTTGTTAAAAAAAAAAAAAAAAAAAAAAAAAAAACAATAAGCATGAAAGAGAAATTGGCCATCAAAGTAAATTCGTCAACATATTCAGATGCTTAGACATAATGAAAATTACAAGCCACACAAGGAAACAGGGAGAGATGGCCCAGCCAAAGGAACAAACCAAATATCCTGAAGAGATAAAGAATTTAAGACAATTAATCAGTGATAATCACACAACTCTCCTAAGTCAATTCAAATAATTTTAAGAAAATACAACTAAAGAGATAAAGGATATTAAGAAGACACTGGGTGAGCATAAAGAACAACTTGAAAGCCTGCAAAGAAAAGTAACAGAATTTACAGGAATGGAAAGTATATACACAGAAGAACTGAAAGCAGTGACACAAACAGACATCTGCACACCAATGTTCACAGTGGCATTATTCATGACTGACAAAAGATGGAAACAACTCAGGTGTCCATCAACTGATGAATGGATAAACAGATGGTGGTGTATACACACAATGGAATATTATGCACCAATAAGAATAAATGAAGTCATGGATGAACCTGGAGGACATTATGTTAAGTGAAGCAAGCCAGACACAAATGGAGAAATACTGTATGATTGCGCTATGTGAACTAATTAAATTGTGCAAATCATGGAGTTAATAACTAGAATACTGCTCAACAGAAAATAGAATGACATTAGAAAATGGGAAACTATTAACCTGTGCAGAATTCATAAAAAAAAGTTGTTTTTAATCTTGGGAAGTGAATAGAAAACGTAAAGCACAACACAGTGTTTGAAACTAGCAGTACTATTATATGAGTATGACAGTGCTTGCAAAGATAAGTCTAAAGTCATGTATATTACTAAAAGGAAAGTTAAAAATGTAACATGGGACTGAATAGCACAGTGAAACCTCAAGTAAAATATGAGTATGGGTGATATTGCATACATGAGACTGTTTTTACAAAATATAAATACAAATAAAATGAAGAGGTGGAAACAGAATAGCAGCTATTTACAGCAGTGGAAACACAGCAAGACTGATAGGTAATGAGGTTTTTTTGTTTGTTTGTTGTTAATTATTATTATTATTATTATTATTATTATTGGAGTAATGAAGCAATAAACACACAACTGCGATAATACCAAATACCATTAATTGCACACTTGGATGGATTTATGCTTTATTAATACATATCAATAAAATTGATTTGTTCACAAAAGGCAACAGACCTTACGGTAATGAAATGCACAATGCAAGAAATGAAAAATATACTAGAAATATATTCAGTGCCTAAGCAAAGGAAGACAAATAAGCCAGGACCTTGATACTGGTGCTTGTCCTTACGAATCTTGTTCTTGTGAAATTGAAACTTATTCTAGTACTATAAATTGCCTAAGAGTTACATCCTGAAAGCCTCCCTGTTGCTCAAATATGGTCTCTCTCTAAGCCAAATTCAGCACATAAACTCAATATCTTTCCCCCAGCATGGGATATGACTCCCAGGGATGAGCCTCTCTGGCACCGAGGGATTATTACTAAGTGCCAACCAGTACTGCATTTGGAAAAAGACCTTGACCAAAAAGGGGGCAATATTAAATACAAATGAGATTTTTATAGCTATGAGATTTCAAAGTGAGTCGAGAGGTCATTCCAGAGTTTATGCTTATGCAAGTCTCAGGAGGATCTCACTGACTGCCACGGTAAACACTGCCTCAAGCAGGGGGGCTCCTGAGTGCTCTAGAGACATCTAGACACTATAGGCAGGGAAGATAATCCCAGGAATTTGGTACACTGTCAGTGGGCCTTACCTTGGAATATATGATAACCTATCCCCACAATATATTAGAGTTAGACGCATTTATATATTTTGCTACACATGGCTCTTCTGCCCCTTTTATTTGAACCTAAAATTAGCACTATAGCCAATATATATGCATCTCAGAGACATAAATCTTCTGGCTGTTCATATGCTGTTTGAGCCCTAACTCTCATAAGAGTTGCAGCCAACACCTACTTTCCCACTCATCAGACTTGCCCAGGACAATTAACAAAAGGATGATGATGGACAAGGCCCATCCAAAAAAAAAAAAAAAAGAACACAACAGAGAGTATCTACAACGGCAACCAAGAGGGTGCCATCCATCTTTCCCATGGGATCTAAGTCCCCTCTCCATCAGGAGCAGAGTGGGCATCACCATCCCCAAATCCTCAAGATCAAGGAATTAACAAATATAATGGGGGAATGCATCTATAGAGTAAAGTAGATTTATTATTCTAGTAATGGAAGAACTTATAACATTCATATAAAGGCAGTAGTCAACACAGAAGTTCTGAGAGGAGGGAGAGGAAAGAATAGGTATAACATGGAGCATTTGGGGGATGCTGGAATTGCTCTGCATGACACTGGAATGACAAAAATAGGGCATTACACATTTTGACAAAACCTATAAAATGGTGCAGTGCAAAGTGTAAAGTAAACCATAATGTAGGGGCAAGATGGCGTCTGTTTAGGAGGGCACTCGCTGACTCGCTCTCTGAGGACAGCTAATTGGGAACAAGGTCCTGCCCGGCGGTCTGTGCTGGGGGCACAGGGAGCGAGACCTTGGGGACATCTGTTTGGAGGAAGCTGGATGGCGTGGATCACTCGGGAGAGATTCATGAGTTTCTCCCCAGCCTGTGGTGGTTAACACAGATGGCTGAGCCCACTCTCAGGGAAAAAGGTTGGTTTGAGCCGCGACTCCCGCCAGCAACCTGGTGAGAGGGAGCATTCTCCCAGAGTGGGAGGATTCTGATGGAGGGTCAAGAGGGGTTTCCTTTCTGTGGATTTGGCTGCCTGGAACCCCTTGCAGCTCTGGGGAACAAAACACCTGGTTGAAGCCGCACCATGCTAAGGGGAGCGGCAAATATGCTGCCTGGACACCCTCATAGCTTTGGGGAGCAGATAAGCCGGCTTGAAGCAGTGCCAGGCTAAGGGGAGAGGCGAATCTGCTGAGGAAGCCTGATTTACCCATCACCCCGGTGATAATGAGGCTTGGTTCCAGAAGGGGCGGAGTCAGCCAATTTTATCATTCTGCACTGACAATCATCAGAGCTTCAGCTCCCCTAGGGAGACCAGGAGTTAGGAAGTGCTTGATTAGTTTCCAGGAGCCTATTTAGGGTCCCCTCGGTGAAGGGAGTGGTCTAGAAGAGGACTTCTTTTGGGTCCCTTCTTTCACCAAAAAAAAAGGGGGGACTTTAAAAAATTTAAAAAAAGAATTTTTCTTTTTAAATTTAGTTTAATAGATGAAATCTGCCTCAAAACCTGCAGATAGAACTTTGCAGGGCAAGTGATTGATGAGCACAAGCAGGCTGAAAGGTTCCACAAGGGCCCAAGAAGGAACACTGTTCTTCCTTACCTTTGTTTGAATGCCTGCTTGTGTGGTTGGTTGGTTTTTCTTTGTTTATTTGCTGTCTCTTGCTTTTCTTTCCTCTATCTTCCCTGCCTTCTTTCTTTCTTCTTTTTTTTTTTTAATTTTATATTAGGTGCTCCGAGCTGGTCTCTTCTTTGCTGTGCTTCTTCTTCAGTGATTTCCCATTCTCTGTCTATAGTGATTTTGTCTCCCAACGCTATCTCTTTTAGTTCCTTCATCTTTCTGCCTTCTGCTTTCCGTTGTGGTTCTTACATACCACATTTTTTCATTAGCTCACAACTTCAAGGGTGTCAATTTCTATTCTATCTATTCTGTTTTCTTTGTTTTTTAATTAATACTAACGTTCTCCTTTCACCCCTTTCTTTACTCTTTCTCTCTCTCCTCATCATTCTAGCCTTCTAAATTTTTATATATATTTTCCTCTATTTGGTTTCCGAATCGATTGTACATACTCCACTTTTTTTTCATATTACTCTACACTGCCTACATGAGTTAAAAATTCATTTTACTAATTCTTATATGGCCCCTCTTCTAGCTTTTTTCAGTATTACTATTATCCTTCTTCCTTTCTCACATTTTTCAATTTCTCTGGCCCTAATATTTTGCCTTCAAGGGAACATAGAAAGAAGCAAAGAAATAAAATAAGAAGAAAAAGTATCAAAGAGAAAACTTAGCACATACACAGAAACACCACTAAATAAAACTCTAGAGCATGGAGAGAAGCTAACCAACTGAATAAACCGATCAAGATAAAATGATGCCTAGAGGACAACAAAAAATTACAAACCACAATGAGAAACAGGAAGACATGTACCAGTCCAAACAACAAACTAAAAACGAGGAAGAGATCCAGAACATCGAACAACTAATCAAAGCTTTCCAAACAAATATCATGAACTAACTTAATGAACTGAAGGTAGAGATTAAGGATATTAGAAGACACTGGGAGAACATACTGAAGAAATTGTAAACATACAAAAAAAGATAACAGATATGATGGTGATGAATGGCACAATCTAAGAAATCAAAAAAATGCTGGATTCACATAACAGCAGATTTGAACCGGCAGAAGAAAGAATTAGTGATGTGGAAGACAATACATCTGAAATCAGACAGTAGAACAGATAGATAAAAAGATAGAAAAAAATCAAGCAGGGACTCAGGGATTTAACCGACAACACAAAATGAACAAACATACGCATTATAGGCATCCCAGAAGGAGAACAGAACAGAAAGGGAACAGAAGGAGTGTTGAAGGAAATAATGCCTGAAAACTTCCCAATCCTATTGAGAGAGATGGATGTACAAGTCCAGGAGGCACAGCGCACCCCAAACAGTAAAAATCCCAACAGGCCAACTCTAAGACATATACTTGTCAAAATATCCAGTGATCAAGACAAAGAGAAAGTACTCAAGGCAGCAAGAGAAAAGAGAACCATCACATACAAGGGAAGCAAGTAAGAATAAGTGCTGATTTCTCATCTGAAACCATGGAGGCAAGAAGACGAAAGTAGGACATAGTCAAAGTACTAAAAGAAAAAAACTTCCAGCCACGAATTCTCTATCCAGCAAAACTGGCATTCAAAAATGATGGAGAATTCAAAATATTCACAGATAAACAGAAATTAAGAGACTATGCCAATAAGAAACCTGCACTTCAAGAAATACTAAAGGAAGTTCTACAAGTTAAAAGGAAAAAACAAAGGGAAGAGAGTTGGAGGAGAGTTTAAAAACAACTAAAAAGACAAAAACAGAAACAAAAAAGACATATGACATATATTAACCCACAGAAAATATGGCTGAAGTAAGAAATTTCTTACGAGTAGTAACACTGAATGTTAATGGATTAAATTCACCACTCAAGAGCTACAGACTGGCAGAATGGATAAGGAAATATGATCCATCTATATGCTGTCTACAAGAAACCTACATTCAACTTGGGGATTCAAGGAGGCTGAATGCGAATGGCTGGAAATCAATATTATAAGCAAACAATAGCCAAAAAAGGGCAGGAGTAGGTATGCAAATATCAGACAAAATAGACTTTAAATACAAAACTATCGGAAGAGACAAATATGGACACTATATATTAGTAAAAGGGGTACTCTCTCAAGAAGAGAAAAAAATCATAGCCATTTATGCAACTATTCGAGGTACCTCAAAATACATGAGGCAAACTCTGGAAAAACTAGGTGGAGAAATAAATGCTTCTACAATTATACTGCGGGACTTTAATACACCATTACCACCATTAGACAGAACATCTATACAGAGAAAAAATAAAGAAACAAAGACTCTGAACAATACATAAGAGGACCTGAACCTGATAGACATATACAGAACACTACACCCAAATGCAGCAGGATTTACATTCTTCTCGAGTGTACATGGATCATACTACAAGATAAACCACATGCTAGGCCACAGAACTATGCTCAATGAATTCAGAAAGACTGAGATTAAACAAAGTAATTTCTCCGACAACAATGGAATGAAACTGGATATAACTAAGGGCCAGAAAAACAGATTCGGCAAAAAGTTATGGAAGTAAAACAACACACTCTTAGACAAACAGTGGGTCAAGGAGAAAATCAAGAAATCAGTAAATACCTTGAAACTAATGAAAATGACAACACAACATATCAAAACCTATGGGATGCAGCCAAAGCTGTCCTGAGAGGGAAGTTCATAGCCATAAATACATGTATTAAAAAAGAAGAAAGAGAGCTAAAATTGAAGACCTAGCTGCACACTTGGAGGAACTGGAAAAACAACAATACACTAAACCTAAAGGAAGTAGAAAGAAGGAAATAACAAAGATTAGAGCAGAACTAAATGAAATAGAGAATAAGAAAGCACTAGAAAAAATAAAACCAAAAGTGGTTCTTCAAGAAGATCAATAAAATTGACAAAACCTTAGCCAGACTAAAAAAAAAAAGAGAGAGAGAGAGAGAGAAAAGATGAAAATACACAAAATAAGGAATGAGCAAGGGGATATCACTACTGACCCACAGAAATAAAGAGTATCATAAGAGGATACTTTGAAAAATCACATGCCAACAAGAATGGTAATTCAGAGGAAATGGACAAATCTCTAGATACTCACAAATAGCCTACATTGATGAAAGAAGAAACTGATGAACACAACAGTCCAATTACAAGTAAAGAGATAGACTCAGTCATCAAAAACTTCCCAACTAAGAAGAGCCCAGGAACAGAAGGCTTCACAACTGAATTCTACCAAACACTTCGGAAAGAGCTAACACCAACCCTGCTTAAGCCCTTCCAAAAAATAGAAGTAGAAGGAATATTGCCTAACTCATTCTATGATGCCAACATTATCATAATTCCAAAACCAAATGAAGATACCACAAGAAAGAAAATAACAAAACAATTTCTCTAAAGAACTTAGATGATAAAATCCTCAACAAAATACTTGCTAATCACATTCAACAACATATCAAAAGGATTATACACCATGACCAAGTAGGTTTCATCCAGGGTATGCAAGGATGGTTCAATATAAGAAAATCAATAGGTGTAATACACCACATAAACAGATTAAAAGAAAAAAATTACATGATCATCTCTATAAATGCAGAAAAAGCATTTGATAAAATACAGCATCCGTTCCTGATAAAAAAAAAAAAAAACAGTACAAAAGGTAGGAATAGAAGGAAACTTTCCAAATATGATAAAGGGGATATATGAAAAACCCAAAGCTAACATCATCTTCAATGGTGAAATTCTAAAAGGCTTCCCTCTGAGATCGAGAACGAGACAAGGATGCCCACTATCACCACTCCTATTTAACATTGTCTTAGAAGTACTTTCTAGAGGACTAAGGCAAGAAAATTATATAAAAGGCATGCAAATTTGAAAAGAAGAAGTAAAAATTTCATTATTTGCAGAGGACATGATCCTATATGTAGAAAGCCCTGAGAAATCTACAAGAAAGCTTCTAGAACTTATCAAGGAGTTCAATAATGTGGCAGGCTATAAAATCAATGCTCAAAAATCAGCAGCATTTCAGTACACCAATAATGAGCAATCTGAGGAGGAAATCAAGAAAAAAATACCATTTACAATAGTAACTAAAAGAATCGAATATCTAGGGATAAACTTAACCAAAGATGTAAAGGACTTATATACAGAAAACTACACAACACTGTTAAAGGAAATCAAAAAAGACTTAAATAAATGGAAGAATATTCCCTGTTCATGGATAGAAAGACTAAACATCATCAAGATGTCTATCTTACCTAAACTAATCTATAGATTTCGTGCAATCACAAAAAAAAATCAACATGGTATTTTTTAAGGAACTGGAAAAACTAACAACAAAATATGTTTGGAAAGGTAAGAGGCCCTGAATCGACAAAGACACATTGAAAAAGAAAAATGAAGCTGGAGGTACCACACTACCTGACTTTAAAACATACTACAAAGCTACAGTGCTCAAAATTGCATGGTATTTGCACAAGGATAGACATACTGAACTGAGAATTCTGATATAGATCCTCGCATATACAGTCATCTGATATTCAACAAGGCCACCAAGCCCACTCAGTTGGGAGAGAATGGCCTCTTTAACAAGTGGTGCTTGGAGAACTGGATATCCATATCCAAAAGAATGAGAGAGGAATACCATCTCACACCTTACACAAAAATCAACTCAAGATAGATCAAAGATCTAAATGTAAGAGCCAAAACCATAAAGACCTTGGAAGATAATGTAGGGAAGCATCTACAGGACCTTGTTATAGGAAATGGTTTCATGAACTTCACACCCAAAGCATGAGCAATAAGAGAAAAAACAGATAAATGGGATCTCATCAAAATTAAAAACTTTTGCACTTCAAAGGACGTTATCAAGAAAATAAAAAGGCAGCCTATCCAATGGGAGAAAATATTTGGCAACCATATATCTGATAGGAGCCTAATATCCTGCATATATAAAGAAATCCTATGCCTCAAAAATAAAAAGACAACCTATTCAAAAAATGGGCAAGTGACCTGAAAACACACTTCTCCAAGGAAGAAATACAAATGGCTAAAAAGCACATGAAAAAAGGCTCGACATCGCTAGCTATTAGGGAAATGCAAATCAAACTATAATGAGATATCATCTTACACCCATCAGAATGGCAGCTATTAATAAAACAGCAGACTATAAGTGTTGGAGAGGATGTGGAGGAATCAGAACCCTCATCCACTGCTGGTGGGATTGCGGAATGGTCCAGCCACTGTGGAGGACAGTTTGGCGGTTCCTCAGAAAACTAACAATAGGTCTTCTATACGATCCAGCAATTTCACTGCTGGGTATATACCCAGAAGATCTGAAAGCAAAGACACTAATAGATACATGCACCCCAATGTTCATAGCGGCATTGTTCACCATTGCCAAAAGTTGGATTCAGCCCCGGTGCCCATCAACAGAAGAATGGATAAATGAAATGTGGTACATACATTCAATGGAATATTACTCAGCTGTAAGAAGGAATAAATTGCTAGCACACGGCATAACATGGCTGAATCTTGAAGACCTTATGTTGAGTGAAGCAAGCCAGGCATTGAAGGATGAATAGTATATGACCTCAGTGATTTGAATTGAGGAATGTGAGCTGCCTCTGAGAACCAATGTCTGAAAGATAGGTTAACAAGGGAGGTAAAGAGAAGAGTAGGTTGTGAGCCATCACCCATATGGACAAGTGATAGAGTATAGTTGCATATTGCAAGATAGGACAGGAGGTAGTGATACTAATGGGTTTGGTGGCGCAGAGTTGATAGGTGGGTAGATTAGGAAGGGCAGGTTAGAATTCCCGGGATACTGGGGGGACAGATGGGAGAGGGACTAGATGAACATGGGATTTGTGGATATGAGATTGAAAGTGTCAGAGTGGGAATGTTCTTATGGCAATATGAAAAGGTAGTGTCACTGGTTTAGGGTGTAGGTTGGGGGAGCATTCAAGATGGGGAGCATCTGGAGTAGGCTTCTGGGGTATGTGTGAGTGTTCATCCTGACATAATGTGTTGTGTCGGGGAGTGGAGACCCACATGGTGATTGGGAAGGAGATAGACCCCCATCTTTGGGAGGACCTATTCACACAGAAACAGACAGGTGGGCGTCTCTTAGGAACAAGGGTGGATCCTAACAGGGGAGGATAATCAGCATGTCAAGACCTCTTGTTGCATGTAACTATGAATCTTCTCATCCAATGAGTCAAGACAGGAGGGTGTCATGTGCCCCAGGTGGATGGGGAAGAAGGAACAGAAATGATCAAACGGGGTATTTAGTGGCCAGGGGAAATATTTTTCATTATCTTACAGTGATGCATACAGGACATGGAAAATATCATCCAAATTATTAAACTCTACCATCTAAATTATAAACTATACTGTAAACCATTGATAATGTTTAGAAGCTATGTTTCACTATCTGTATAACAGCTATAACAATGCTATCATCCACATAAAAAAGGTTTTAATATGGGGTGAGGAAAGGGGGAGGAGGTTGGGTATATGACAGTCTCTAGTATTATGTGTGTGACTTTGCTGTGACCTAAAACTTCTTTGAAAATTAAATGAAAATTTGGGAGACACTGGGGAGTGAGAAGGGGAAGGTGCCATGGTACAGACTGGACACCCAATAATGTTATGATAAAAGAAAAAATAATTATAATAATTTTTAAAATTTTTTTTGTTTTTTCCCATTTTTTGAATGTCCCAATCCTTTAATTATATTTTTAGTTTGTTTTTTTTTTCTGATTTTCCATGTATTTTATCTCTTACATTTAAGCTTATCATTATTATTTCATTTTCCTATTAATTGTACTTGGTTATTATATGGGCTTCATTTTCAAGGAAGGTTTAGACCACAGAAGGAATACAATGGGGACTGCAGAGGATCATTGGTGGGGGGTATGTGGGATGGGGGATTCACGGGAGGAAGTTCATCTGAATATACATGAAAGATATATAAAATTGTCCAAATGATCAAGGGGTGGGGCATGGTCACAGTGGAGAGACAATCACTCAATAAATGAGTGAATACTGAATTCCAGCCTGGAAAGCTCTGCCACATTCTCCAAGGGAGCAGCAACAGTCCCCCAAATGCAGGGGCAATGTCTAGCAAAGGAGGATGGTCCACTAATGGGTTCTTGTTACAAATGACTAGCCTTCGAGTCTTTGCCCTTGTAATTGAAACTTAGCCTACTGTTATGGGGTGCCTAAGGGTTGCCACATGAAAGCCTGCTTGTTGCTCAAATGTGGCCTCTCTCTAAGCCAAACTCAGCATATGAATGCATCACCTTCCCCCCAGCATGGGACATGACTCCCAGGGATGAGCCTCCCTGGCAACGAGGGATTAACACCAAGTGCCAACTGGCAATACAACTGGAAAAGAACCTTGAATAAAAGGGGAAAAGGTAAAGATAAATTAGATCATGTGTCTAAGAGACTTCAAAGAGAGTCAGGAGGTCATCCCAGAGGTAACGCTTATGCACACATCAGTAGGATCTCATAGAACACCAAAGTAGATATCACCCCACATAGAGGGGCTCCTGAGGGCTCTGGAGACATTCAGATCCTATATAAGGGGGGATAGCCCCAGAGATTTTTGCCTTATCAGTGGGCTCTACTTTGGAATCTGTGCTCCTGAGGGTGACAGAATTAGACTCAAATAAGTCCTCCCTGCATATGGTTCATCAGTCCCTTCTATTCAAACCTATATGTGATGCTGGAGTTTGTAGGTGTTCTTCCAGAGACTGGAGGCTTTGGCCTGCCCATGTCCCAGCTGTGCCTGAAATCTTGGTGGAGCTGCAACTCCTTCTACAGCTCAATGGACTCACCCAAGTCACCTGGTGAGGAGATGATGATGGACAATGACCATCCCAGGGAATGGAGAGAGTCTGCAGCTGCAGGCAGGATAATCCCATCCATCATATCCATGGGATATAAGCCCCCTCTCACTTGGAGGTGGAACAGACATCACCATCCCAAACTCCTCAGGATTGAGGGAAGAGTTATGGACTAGAGTGGACTCACTGGTATTCTGTTGTAAACAAATTGTGATTCAAGTAATGGAAGAAATTACAACAGTGAGGTGGAGCCACTGGCCACGGGACGCTTTTGGGGCAAGAAAGGGAAAAGCAGTTGTAATAGAGGGGCTTTTTCGGGACTTGGGAATTATCCTGAGTGACATTACAATGACAGATACAGGCCATTTTACATCAGTATATAACATGCAGAACTATGTGGGAGAGAGTGTGGTCTACAATGTGAACTATGATCCATGCTTAACGGCAAAGCCTCAGGATATGTATACCAATTGCAGGTAGTGCCACACTAATGAAAAATGATTATGTGGGATGTTACAGGAGGTGCGGGAGGTGGGGAACAAGGAAATCCTTGTAATTTTTGTGTAACATTTATGTAATCTAGGCATCTTTTAAAATATTTTAAAAATTAATTAATTAAAAATAAATAAATAAATAAAAAACCATAATGTTAACTATACACCATGGTTAGTAGCAATGCTTCAATAGGTGTTCATCAACTGTAACAAATGTATCACACTAATAAAAAATGTTAATGGGGAAAAGTGTGGAAAGGAAAGGGGCTGGGGTATATGGAAATGCCCCTATATTTTTATGTATCATTTATGTAATCTAAAGCTTCTTAAATAATAATAAAATATACTAGGAGCATATAAGAGCAGATTTAACAGGCAGAGGAAAGAATTAGCAACGTCAAAGACAGGACATCTGAAATCCCACTGATAGTAGAGCAGATAGACAAAAACAATGGAAAAACTTCAGCAGACACCCAGGGTACTTACTGACAACATGAAACTCACAAACATATGCACTATGGGCATCCCAGAGGGAGAAGAGAAGGTAAAAGGAGCAGCAGGAGTGTTCAAGGAAATAACGGCTTAAAATTTCCCAACTCTTATGAGGAACATGGATATACATGTCCAGGAAGGTCAGCGAACTCCCCTAGCAGACCTTCTCCAAGACACATACTTATAGGATTGTCAAAGATCAAGAAAAAGACAGAATCCTTAGAGCAGCAAGAGAAAAGAGATCCATCACATATAAGGGAAGCACGATATGATTAAACGCTGGTTTTTCACCTGAAACCATGACGGTGAGAAGGAAGTGGGATGACTTGGCAAAGGTGCTGAAAGAAAAAAAAAAAAAAAAAAAAAAAACCTGCCAGCCAAGAATTCTGTATAGAGCAAAACTGTCATTCAAAAATGAGGGAGAATTCAAAATAGTCACAGATCAACAGAAATTAAATTTGTCAACAAAAGTCTTGCCCTTCAAGAAATACTGATGGGAGTTCTGCAGGTTGAAAGGAAAAAACAGGAGAGAGAGGGTTGGAGGAGAGTGTAGAAGGGAAGCTTATTGGAAAGAGTTAACTTAAAGGATAAAAATAAAATATAACATATATAAGCCTAAAGAAAAAATGGCTAAGGTACTGCCTTTACAGTAATAACATAGAATGTTAATGGATTAAACTCTGTAATCAAAACACAGATTGGCAGAATGGATAAGGAAATATGACCCATCTACATGCTGTCTACAAGAAACTCACCTTAGACGCAGGGACACAAACATATTGCAAGTGAAAGGTTGGAAAATGATTTTACATACAAACAGTAACCAAAAAGAGCAGGAGTAGCTATACTAATATGGAGCAAAATATACTTTAAATGCAAAACTATTATAAGAGACAGAGAAAGACACTACATGTTAATAAAGGGGGTAATCTACCAATAAGAAAGAACAATCATAAATATTAATGCACCTAACAAGAGAGCTCCAAAATACTTGAGGCAATTACTGGCAAAACTTAAGGGGAAAAAAAAATGCCTCTACAGTCACAGTGGGGGACGTTCATACACCATTATCACCATTAGACGGGCTATCTTGAAAAAGCCAATAAGGAAACAGAGATCTTGCATTAGAGGAACTAGAACTAATGAGCTTATACAGAACATTACCCCCAAAAGCAGCAGTATATACATACTTCTCAAGTGCTCATGGAGCAATCTCTAGGATAGATCACAAGCTAACTCACAAAAGAAGTCTCAATGAATATAGAAAGACTGAAATAACACAAAGCACTTTCTCTGATCACCATAGAATGAAACTGGAAATCAGTAAAGGATGGAGAACCAGAATTGACACAAATATATAGAATTTAAACAATTAGTGAGTCAAGGTGGAAACTACCAGAGAAATCAGTAACTACCTCGAAGCGAATGATGATGAGAACACAATGCATCGAAATTTATGGGATGCAGCTATATTAGTTCTGAGAGGGAAATTTATCATCCTAAAACACTTAAATTAAAAAAGAAGAAAAAGTTAAATCAAACACCTAACTGCATACCTTGGAGGAACTAGAAAAAGAACAATAAACTAATCCTAAAGCAAGCAGAAGGAAAGAAATAACAAAGATTAGAACAGAATTAAATAAAATTGAGAATTAAAAACTTAGAAAGATTAAACAAAACCAAAAGCTGGTTTGAGAAGATTAATAATTTTGACAATCCCTTAGCTAGACTAATATAGAAAAAAAGAGAGAAGATATAAATAAATAAAAT
Source organism: Tolypeutes matacus (assembly GCA_026826555.1). Lineage (NCBI taxonomy): Eukaryota > Metazoa > Chordata > Mammalia > Cingulata > Chlamyphoridae > Tolypeutes > Tolypeutes matacus. The sequence continues at coordinate 223,753 of JAKSZT010023127.1, read as the reverse complement.
CAGAAATGAGAAGAGGATATCAACACTGACACCAAAGAAATAAAAAATATCATAAGAGGATACTTCAAAAAATTATATGCCAACAAGTTGGACAATTTAGATGAAATGGATGAATTTCTAGAAACACACAAGTAACCTACATTGATGAAAGAAGAAACAAAAGAACTCAACAGACCAGTCACAAATACTGAGATTAAATGAGTCATCAAAAAACTCTCAACCAAGAAAAGCCCAGGACCAGATACCTTCATAAGTGATTACTACCAATCATTCTGGAAATAACTAATTTCAATCCTTCTCAAAGGAGGGAACATTACCTAACTCAAACTAATACCTAACAACATTACCCTAATACCAAAGACACATAAAGATGCTACAAGAAAAGAAATCTAAAGACCAATCTCTCTAATAAATTTAGATACAAAAAACCTCAACAAGATGCTTCCTGATTGAATCCACACCTCAACTGAATTATGTACCATGATCAAGTGAGTTTTTTTATTTTTACCAGATAAGCACATCAATTACTATACTACACAATATTAACAGACCAAAGGAAAAAATTCACATTATCATCTCTATCAAACACAGCCGACAAAATATAGCATTCTTTCTCAATAAAAACATTTCAAAAGATAGGATTAGAAGGAAACTTCCTCAACATGATAAACAGCATATATGAAAAACCCACAGCTAACATACTCAAAGGTGAAAGGGTAATGGCTTTCCCTCTAAGACCTGGAACAAGACAAGGATGCTCACAATCACCACTCTTATTTAACATTATATTAGAAGTACTTGCTCAAGCATTTAGGCAAGAAGAAGAAATAAAAGGCATCCAAATTGGAAAGAAGTAAAACTTTCACTATTTGCAGAAGACATGATGCTATATGAAGAAAGTCCTGAAAAATGTACAACAAAGCTGCTAGAGCTGACAAACAAGTTCAGTAAAGTGGCAGAATATAAGATCACTATACAAAAATCAGTAGCAGTAGCATTTCTGTACACTAATAATGAGCAATCTGAGGAGGAAATCAAGAAAAAAAATCCCGTTTACAATAGCAACTAAAAGAATCTAGGAATAAACTTAACTAAAGATGTAAAGGACATGAACAGAGAAAACTACGCAACATTGCTATAAGAAATCAAAGAAGACCCAAATAAATGGAAGAATATATCATGTTCATGGATTAGAAGACTAAACATCATTAAGATGTCTATCTTACCCAAATTGATTTACAAATTCAATGCAATCCAAATAAAAGCTCCAACAGCCTTTTTAAATGAACTAGAAAAGCCAATTATGAATTTTATTTGCAAGCATAAGGGGCCCTGAATAATAAAAAATATGAGCTGATGCTTAAATTGTGCAGAAATTCTATTTAGAGTGATTGTAAATGTTTGGGAATGGATAGTGGTGATGGTAGCACATTATTTTGAATGTAGTTAACTGTGCTGAATTATGTTTGTAAATGTGGTTGAAAGGAGAAGTTTAAGATCATGTATGTTACTAGAAGGAAAGTTAGAAGCCAAAACATGGGATTGTAAAACTCAGTGAACACTGTTGTAGATGATGGACTGGGGTTAATAGTACAAATATAAGATTGTTTTTTTCATGAATTATAACAAATGTATGACACTATTACATGTTGGTAATAGGAAGGTATATGGAAAAAATACACCCAATGCAAACTATGGACTACTGTTATCAGTAATATCTTAATATTCTTTGATCAACTGTAACCAAGGTACCATACTAATGCAAACAGTCAACAATAGAGGGATACATGGGAACAATTACAGAATATATTACAAAATTTTCTGTAAACATACAACTTGCCTAATTTTTTTTAAATGCAATAATTTAAGAAAGCATTATGTTAAGTGAAAGAAACCAAACACAAAGTACTATATAGTCTATGATTTCATTAATATAAAATGTAAAGATAAATAAATTTATAGAGATGGAATTAGATTAGTGGTTATGCAAGGCTGGGGAATGATAGAGGGATTGAGAGGTATGCAGCTTTTCTTCTTAGAGTGATGAAAATGTTCTACACTTGATTGTGGTGATGAATGCACAACTGTATGATTATACTAAAAGTCATTGATTGTACACTTTGGATAGACTGTATGGTATGTGAATGTATCTCAATAAAAGTGCTTTTAAAACTGGGGCACACATTGTGTGGGTCCTTGTAGTTCAGTATAGGAACTTTGGATATTACCGTAAGCTGGGAATGCATGAGGGTTTCAGTAAAGAGTGACAAGGGACAAGACCTGACTTAGGTTTTAACAGGATCATTCTGGCTGATAGATAAGAATGGACCACAGTGGCAAGCAGGTCAAAGGCAGAGCAGTTAGGGAGCTATTGCAGTAGTCCAGGCGAGAGATATGGTGCATTAGATAGAGCAGTAGCAGTTAGGGATACCAGGTGGTAAGGTTTTGCACATATTTGAAGTAGCTGATGCTGGATGGATGTGGGGTAATAAAGTGACACAATCTCAAAATCCTCAAAAGCAAACATGAGGAATGAGCAAACATAAGGGGGGATGCAACTATGGACAAAAGTAGACATTATTATTCTAGTAATGGAAGAACTTGTAACATTGATTTAAAGACAGTGGACACCAGATGATTTGAGATGAGAGAGAAGAAAGAATAGGTGTAACATGGGACATTTTTGAAACACTGTAAATTTTTGCCTGATACTGCAAAATAATACAAGTCATTATACATTTTCTCAAAACCTATTTTAAAAAGTGCAGTGCAAAGTATAAAACATAATGTAAACTATAGCCCATGCTTAATAGCAAAGCTTCAATATGTGTTCATCAAGTGAAGCACATGAACCACACTAATGAAAGATGTTGTTCACTGGGACAAGTGTGATAGGGAGAGGGGGTAGGGTATACAGGATTCCCCTATATTTTTGATGGAACATTTATGTCATCTAAAGCTTCTTTAAAAATAAAGAAAAAAATTTTTTTAATTGTAACATAGAAGCAGAAGTATCAATGAGTTGTCATGCTAGGCAAGAGAAAGACTGGGGCATCATCAAAACTATTTCACATTTGAAAACATGGAAAGAGTTTCCAAAGAGAGAGTGCACTGAATGAGATCCATAAAAGACAAAAATGATATATTGGTCTTCACCAAACTTTAAAATACTGATGTGTAAAGGACAAATTATAAAGTCAAACTACAGATTGGGAAAGATATTTGCAAACTTAACCATGACAAAGAAAGAAAAGATATCTAAAACATTTGGAGCTGATATCTGGAATAGATATCTAGAATATCGGGAGTGGATGTGGCTCAAGCAATTGAGCGCCTTCTTCCCACATGGCAGGTTTCAGGTTCAGTTCCAGGTACCTCCTAATAAGGAAGGAACTATGGGCTAGCGTGAGCTTACTGGTATTTTACTACAGACTATGATACCAGCAACGGAAGAAATTATATCATTGATGTGGAGGCAGTGGCCACTGGAGGCTCTGGCGGCAGGGGAGGAAAAGACAGGTATAATGTGGGGGCTTTTTTGGGACTTGGGAATCATCCTAAGTGGCACTGCAATGACAGATAAAGGCCATTATATATCTTCCCATAGCCTGCAGAATTGTGTGGGAGAGAGTGTAGACTACAATGTGAACTATGGTCCATGCTCAATGGCAATGCCCCAGGATGCGTTTATCAATTGCAATGAATGTGCCACACTAATGAAAGATATTGTTTATGTGGAAGGGCATGGGAAGCGTGGGGAGCAGGGTATACAGGAATCCCTATATTTTTTTGTGTAACATTTGTGTAATCTAAGTATCTTTAAAAAATAAAAATGTATATTTTAAAAAAATAAATAAAGCTATGAAGAACGTACAGGGAAAAGAGGTGATGTTTAAATAAGACCTGTGTTTTATATATTAACCAGTTACTTGTTAGCTGGTTTCTAGTTTAATTGGTTATTTATTTACTAATGCTTCAGCCATGTAGTCACCTATACATTATTTAAATATATTTAACTGCTAATAGATGTTTCAGAAAACTGAAAAAAAAAGCAAACAAATGAAAAAAAAAAAAACAACTCAGTGGAGCCAATGTGGCTTAGTGGTTGAGTGCCAGCTTCTCACTTATGAGGCCTGGGTTCAACCCCTGGGCCTGGTACCACAAACAAAAACAATATTAAAAGAATTGCCAAAATTCTAAAAATACAACCATAAAAAAACAATCCTATTAGAAAATGGGCAAAATATATGAAAAAACATTTCACCATAGCAGATATACGGATAAGAAATAAGTATATAAAGAGATCCTTGATATAATTAGCCATCAGGGTAATACAAATTATACCATTATGAGATGTAACTACACACTATTAAAACAACTGAAATATAAAATGACAATGTGAAATGCTGGTAAGAATGCAAAGAAACTGCATCTCTCATACATTGTTTGAGGGGATGTAAAATAATACAGTCACTCTGAAAACTAGTTAGCAGGTTCTTATAAAACTAAATATATACTTATCAGACAATCCAGGAAGCACACTCCTGCACATTAATCAGTTAGAAATGAAAAGTTATGCCCAAACTAAAGCACCAGTTGGCTCTTTGAAAAGATTTAATCAAACTGATAAACCTCTAGCTAGGCTAACCAAACATAAAATAGAGAAGATACAAATTACCAATACTAGGAATGGAAAAGGGGTCAACACTACTGGTTCCACAGACATTAAAAGGAAAATCAAACAAAGAAAAAAAAAGGATAATCAAAGAAGCCTATGAACAACACTATGTCCAATAATTTGATAACTTAGATGTAATGGCCCAAAACTCTTTGAGAGATGCAAACTATCAAAACTCACACAAGAACAAATATATAATCAGAATAGCCCCACAACCATTAAAATTTTGAATCCTAATTAATAACATTGCAAGAAAGGACAGACCAGGTGCAGATAGTTCACTGGCAAATTCTACCAAACATTTAAGGAAAAATGAAACCAATTCTCCACAATCTCTTTCAGAAAACAAAGCAGAGGGAACATTTCCTAACTCACTCTATGAGGCCAACATTACCCGAATGGCAAAACCAGATAAAGATATTAAAAGAATAGAAAATTACATACCATTATGTCTCATGAACATAAAACCAAAATTTTGTCCTATTGTCTGGGACTGTTCAGCTGACTAGGGGCCTCCTGGAAGGAAAATTCATAGAATAGGACATACTTCAAATGTGTGTCATGACCCCATCCCAGAATCTTTATTATTATTGTATATTTTGTGGGGAAAAAAACACATGCTCATTTTAATAAATATCAAATGTTGAAAGAGCTACACAATAAAAGGTGAGCCTCCCTCCCATCCAGCCCCTGCTCCCTCAGTTCTACCCTCTCCCAGACACCCACTGACCAATTTCTCGCATCTCCTTGCATGGATAGCCCATCCGGGCTCAAGTATATATGCCTGTGTCTGATTGTACAGCCTATTTTTTGCACCCTTTTTTACTTAAATTATCAAGCTATTCAGTCATTACGTCAATCTTCCTTAAAGAAATTTCCATAATAGACCTGTTAGTGTGACCATATAACATAAAGTTTCACATCACAATACTCTTAGGGAAAGGGGATGACATGAAAAGGCAGGACAACAAACATAAACCAGGACTGCCCTAGACAAATGGGAACACACAGTCATCCTGGAGCTCATCAATCTGTTTAACAGCTGTATGGTAACCCAGTTCGTGGACTTACGTTAATTTACAAATCAGTGACCTGAAGCTCCCCTCAGGTCCACGGAAGACAAATGCACCATCTCCCACTCCAGTAGCAGGGATGTTCAGTATATAAAAGGATAAGAAACCCAGCAGAAGGGTCTGTTCCCTCCTCATGCACAGGACTAACACCTACCACTAACATCCCCAGGGCACACAGAGCTCAAGGCAGCCTAGTACCTGAGGAGCCAAAGCTATTGCCAAAGGCTTGGCTGCTGAAGCCTGGACACCACCTACTGCCAAGGCCTGCAGCCTGGAGCTGAGCATCATGGCAGGAAGAGGCAGGGCAGCTTCCAGCACCACCCACATGCAGGCCCCGCCTCCAGACCGCTGGACTGGGCATGGCTCTGCCCACTTTCCGGCTCAGGCACTCCAGGGTTCAGCTATTGGACCGTCTGTACCATTCCTCATCTTTTTTAGTTTTTTTTGTTTTTTGTTTTTTGTTTTTCAATCTTTAACATTCTCCATTTAATTTCTTTTCAGCCCTTTTGGCTTTTCACCTTCTCTTTCTACTTAAGCATTATCTTAAGTAGATAACGTATGAAAGCTTTCTTCCTGACATTTCCAGATTCTACACTTCTACCACTTCTGTCACTGCTACACCTTTTGGAATGGACACACAATTTAGGTAAGGAAGGACTGAAACAGGAAGGTGCACACTCCAAGCTGCTGCGAGGGTTGTTCAGGTCTTTAGTCGGGGAGACAGCTGTTGTTGACCACATTTAGAGAAGTTCTCAAATCATTGATTATACTTTTCAAATCCAGAATTTCTATATCAATTGATTTTATACTTTCCAGCTCTTTATTGATATTCTCCATTTGGTGAGACATCATTCTCATGTTTTCCTTTTACTCATTGAGCAGATTAAAAATTGGTAATGTAGATACACTAATACAGGAAAATGGTGTCGATGTAGGTGGGCAGTGCTCAGCTGTTTCGCAAAGAACAGCAGAGTGGAGGCAGTGCCTTAGCCCAGTGAGCTGTTCTGGGAACCCACAGAGCAGGAGGCTGAAGGCATCATTAAGGAGGGAGCTGGACAGAGAGACAAAGAGCTCAAGGGAAAACCATTAGTTGCTCCCCTCCCGTTGGCTGGAAAAGGTGGTGGGTAAGGGCTACCCTCAAGGCAAATAGCCTCTGTGGAATCCCTGGCTCTCAATGGCCAGCTGAGTGGGAGGGAGCATTCTCTGGAAGGAAGGGGGTCTTGTGAAGGGTGGAGAGTGATTTCCTTTCTGTGGTTTGGGGTGCCTGAGCCCCCTATGAATCTTGGGAAGGATACCAGCCAGAACTGAAGTGGCCCTGGGGAGAGGGGAGGGAGAAATCTACTCAGGCAGTCTGTCACACCAAGCTGCCCTGGGAGAGAGGAACTTGGTCAAGGAAGGGACAGGGACGAGACAGGCACCTGCCACTGAAAACTGTTAGAAGTCCAACTCCCTAAGGGAAACGGGAGCAGGAAGAGCCAGATGAGCTTTCAATTGGCTATTTAGCCTATAGAGCTGCTGTAGCACAGTGGGGGAATTCCTGCCTTGCATGTAGGTCCCTGGTTCAAGCCCTGGTACCTCCTAAGAGAAGGGATCCGAAGAGAGATAAGGCACACAGCTAGCACCTTATGATAAGGAAATTATAGACTCAGTTTCTATTGCTTTATGACATTTGGGATTTTTTTTCTTTTTCCATTATTTTATCACTAAAACTGGATACATCACCTGCAGAGGGCAGGCTGCAAGGTGATTTATTGATGAGCACCAGCAGCCAGAGAAGGGGCCTAAGAGGGAAGGCTGTTTTTCCTGGGTTGCTTCTTTGTTACTCTTTTCTTTCTTGTTTGTTCTTTTCCCTTTCTTTCACTTATTTTTTCAAACTACTTTATTTCTCTTCTTTCCTCCATTTTTCTGTCTTCTTCTGTTGCTTTACTTTCATTCCACGACTTGCTTGGTCTTTTTTCTTTTTCCCTTTCTCCTTTTTTTCCCCTTCTATTCTCTTCTTATCTGTTTGAGCTTTTAATTCATTCTGTTTCTTTTTTATTTTATTTTTTCCTACTCATCTGTCTGGACTTTTAATTCATTCTACTTTTTTCTGTATTGCTTCTTAATTTTTTCTATTCCAATTTTTTAAATTCTCATTCCTTTGTATTTTTTATGATTTTTTTACTCATTTTACTTTACTTAGTTTCCTAGCTCTATAATGGTTCCTCTTCTTTTTTGTATTATTATTATTACTATTCTTCTTCTCTTACCTCTTTCCTTTCCTCTGGTCCTAATATTTTTTTCCAAGAGAACACAGACAATTGCAAAGGATATAGAATAAGAGGAACAAAGTATCAAAAAATAACCTTAAGGATTTCCAGGAAAATGGTGGTGGAGTAGGTAGGTAGAGACTGACCCTCTCACGAAAAAAAAGTGGAGAGAAGGCAGGTACCTATCTAGAGGTGATTTGGATATATATAGAACAGGAAGGTGCATTGAATCATCTAGGAAGGTACTGGAAAGATAAAGAAAACCATGAGTTGCTTGCCCCTGTGGCTGGAAACAGCACATATACCCCACAATCATGGCAAGTAACTGCAGGGCCCCTGGCTTGCCACTGCTGAGGGACTAGGAGAGGCAAGCCCTGGGAAGAAGAAGAGTCTCACATAGGCTGGATAGTGGTTTCTTTGTGTTGAGTTTGGCTAGCTAAGACCCCTTTGGATCTTGGGATGGACCCTGACCTGACTGGGAAAGGGGAGGGGGATCTACTCAGGTAGGCTGTCACACCCAGCTGCCCTCCTGGGGAGAGAAAGCAATTAGATTAGAGAAGGGTAAGGGACAGGTTTCTAAATCAGCAGGATTCTAGCAAGCTACAGAAGTCTAAAAACACCTGGGGGAAGGTGGCAGATAGCTCTCTAAAGACCAATTAACCTAAGGAGACAATTTAGCTCAGTGCAGGAATTCCTGCCTTACATATATGATGCCCCTGCTTTGATTCCCTGGTCAATCAAGAACATGATCCACCTGGTTATCAGGCACCCAGCTTATAGGTGCTTATAGTTTATGACAAGGAACATATAGACATTCTTTTGGTTTTAGGCTTTTTTGAAACTGTTATTTCTTTCTTTTTTTTTTTTTTTTAAGGGTTCCTTTTTTAAATTTTAACTAATAAAATTTTAATTGCTAAAACCTGGTACATCACCTGCAGAGGGCAGGTTAGAGGGTGATGGATTGATGAACACCAGCAGCCTGAGAAGCACCTTAGGGGCCTAAAGGGAAGGCTGTTTTTCCTCCATTGTTTTGCTGTTGTTGCTGCTGCTGTTTTGTTTCTTGTTTTTGTGTTTCCCTTTCTTTGTTCCCCCTCACTTTTTTTTAACTTTTACTGATTGGTTTCTACCTACATTATTTCTTTTTCTTTCCTTCATTTTTCTAACTTCTGTTTTCTATTGTTTTTCATTCATACCACCTCTTTTTATTTGGGCTTCAATTTTTTTTTTTTTTTTTTTAGTTTTATTTCTATCACTCTTTTTTTCTATTTTCTTTCCTTAGTTTTTAACTTTTTTTCCTTTTCTTTTTTTCTTTTCCTCTCCTCATCATTCTGGGCTTTTTTTTTTTTTTTTTTTTT